>CAHIKZ030001114.1:2835000-2887500 GCA_903632075.3 Acanthosepion pharaonis | reverse complement strand
GAGACTTGAAGCAAGAAAAATGTTGTTCAACAGAAAGATGCTGAGAATACCATGGACCGAACATATGAGTAAGTGACGAAGTTTATGAGAAAATGGAAACGTAAAGAACGCTTATATTTAACGTTAGTAGAGACAGTTGAAATTTTTAGGGTACATAATGAGGAAAGAGGGCTTGGGGAATTTGGCACTCATAGGACTGAGTGAAGGCAAGAGAGACAGAGGAAAACAATGCATAGACTACCAAGCAATCTTGCATAAATGGATGGGGTAACAAAGTTTAGGAGTGATAATAAAATGATAACATTTATTAATAGCTACAAAGGACATGAAACTGTCGAGAGGTATGATCACCAACGTCCTGAATGGACACATAGAAGAATAATATGAATTGTTAGAAGGATTGAACATTTGTTTAATAATCCCTACCTTTGATATGACGGATTACATAAAGAGCTCATTCTAAAATCATTTACAATGAATACTTTCGTAAAATAATCTATATTAAGCCATAAACCCACATAAGAATGATAGTAAAAAATAAATGAAAGGTTGTTTTATTTATGATAATTGTATTTAAATAAGATGGCGTTTTCTGTTTCTACTGCGCCAGTTTTTTTTTTAAGAGTATTATTGAGGACACGACGTAATAATCATTGTCACCATACTTATGCGTCTATGCAAAGTACACATTCCAGTCTGTTCCTATTTACGTAAGTCCGTAATATTTTATCATCGAGGCAAACAATTACAAACTGGAACGATGTCGGAATCCTTTGTTATTTAATGTTTACAACCGTCTAAGTGGATCTCCAAATCGACAAAAGTGGCATTAAAACACACACAAAAATAAAATAAAAAAAAAACACGTACAGAGAAAAAAAAAATAACAAGCTTCGTAAACGTAAGTAACTTCGCTAGCCGTCGACGCCTGATATGGGTTCTGCGTGAAAAGGCGCGATACGCAATGAGCATGCGCGCGCAGCCACTCCAGTATTTATATTACAATGGCTCAGTCTCGGCCTACAACACTCACGTTTCAGTTAGACTTGAAAACCATTGCAATCAAACAATGGAAAGGGTGAATAACAGCACGTCACCAATCATTTGTTGTCTGCTCCTTGAGAAATTTTTTTTTAAGTTTCCATCTCTTTGTGGCGTGATAAGCAAAAACTACTTGTGTTGAAATACCCGTGTTTTATCTTAAGAGAAAACTGTTCAATTTCAAATTGTGTTTTTATACTCATTCTTTTCAACCGCTACACTGGGTCAAGTAGATGTTTATATCTGTGTGTACTGATGATTTTACAGAACACTGGATTGATGGGATAGACATTGACTATGAATGGCAACTGATTTCAATGATTTAAATCAGCGTATAAATTTATATTTATTGTGGTAGCCTTAAGGTTCGTTCAGATTAAAACTAAAAGATATATATTTTAAAAACTTTTCATCATTAACTTTATTGAAATATATGGGAAGTGTTTTCACAGGGAACTGAATTTGAGACACTGAAATTCGAGGGTGCATTGGCTTATATCTTCTAAAGTTTAAACAATTTATTTAGAAACAAAAGAAAATCCTTAGATACAAAGAGAAGAGTACTGAGCTGTTATGTAATATCCTATATGGCAGAATTTACGTAAATAGGAACAGACTCGAATGTGTACTTTGCATAGACGCATAAGTACAGTGTAACCCGGATATAAGAGACCCAGATATAAGAGAGATTTTCTCTGGTCCCAAATTAGAGCCCATACTTACCTAAACAAAATAGACCAAACCCGGATATAAGAGAAACCCGGATATAAGAGACTTCTTATCCGGTCCCGACAACTCTCTTATATCCGAATTACACTGTATGGTGAATGATTTACCGACTTGTTCTATTTTCAAACAACTTTATAGTTCCATTTTCCGAGTAATTTTTAAAAGATTCTCCACTGTAGATATCTTTTCAGTTTTCTAGAGAACTCTGGCTATTTTTAAAATTATTATTATTATTATGACAATTCTGTAAAAAGGGAAAACTTTCTGGTCAAGTTGCACCAGCTTCTGATTGGTTATCAAGCGTTATATTGATAGAATAGTATACGCTTTCTGACAACTAATTTTAGAGGCTTCTTGACATTGTTACGTTCAGTTGGTTTAGCTGTATTGTTCGAGTGATCTGAAATAGTTCAGAGTAGGAAAACCCTTTCTAATCCTATCACCTTCGTAGGGATCTATTTAACTTGCTTGGCGACATCTTGCATTTCACATTTTTGTAAGATATATACTTTTCATCGTTCTTCAAACTTTACATAAAAGTAGAAAAAAATCAACTGTGAAGCTACACATCAAAGTTACTATCACAAACAATTTGATACAAATGATTTCCAGTGCTTGATTTGGATATTTTGATTTTGTCATTGTTGTCAATAAAACATGTGAATTACAATAGGGAGATGTCAATATCAAATTGTTATGGTAATTTCCCACGCACGCATGGGCTACCAGCTATAAATAGGAGCAGGTACTGCCTTTTGGAGAGGGAAATTTCCATCAATCAGCTCTGACAGTAGGACGGAACATTCTTGCTGTAACACTTTCGTTTGTATATGTTTGTATTGCTGTTTCTGTTAATATGTTTAAATAAATTCTTCTCTTGTGTCTTTATTTCTGGCCCTAACAAGGCCACAACACAAATAAATACAGGAATTTAAATATCTTTGAAGAGCTTTGACAGAAGATGGAATATGTGACATTGAAATTCGAAGGTGTATTGGAAAAACAAAGAATACCTTCCAAAAACTATGCAAAATACTAAGAAAATTGTAAATTTCGTTAGAAACAAAGAAAAGATTAGTGAATCACTGTGTAATAACAATTCTTCTATACGGCAGTGGATTCAAGACAATTTCTTTCCACATGAAGAGATTTGATCCAACAGAAACGTGGTTCTACAGAAGGAAGTCAAAAGGAAGTTTTAATGAAAATAGAAAAAAAAAGGGAATTTATACTTAGTATCCGAAAGAAACAACAAACATCTATTGGCTCGTAATGAAGAAGGAGGGCTTGGAAAATTTGGTACTCACTGGACATATCGAAGGCAAAAGAGAGACAGCAAGCCATCTACCTGACGAGCTTATGTGAATGACTGGCCGAACAGGGAGTAGGAGGGAAAACGACAAGCATTACTAAGAAATACAAAGGATAGGAATTTGTAGAAAACCATGATCTGAA
Organism: Acanthosepion pharaonis; assembly: GCA_903632075.3. Lineage (NCBI taxonomy): Eukaryota > Metazoa > Mollusca > Cephalopoda > Sepiida > Sepiidae > Acanthosepion > Acanthosepion pharaonis. Next base: position 2,884,275 of record CAHIKZ030001114.1, on the reverse strand, counting down.
GGGACCCGGCACATAAAAAAATAAATCTTTTCCCGCTTTGTAAATCACTGATTATTCGTAATTAATGTCCTGTTAGTATCACTGTCAACTTCAATTGGTTTGTTCGACTTGTTCAGCGAGAAATCAAATTTGCAAACCACTTTTGAGTCATTCGGTTATTACCAGTATATTCTTCACGTACAGCACATTTTTAGGGCGTTTGAGTTACGTTTTCATGTTTTTCTAAAAGGAGAAAGTCACATTAAGCCACATTATTTATTTTTTTCTATCTTCATTGTTAGAATCAATAAGCTAAAATACACGATTTTTGATAATTTATTCTGATATAACGTCTGTTACAATTGAATCAAAACCGATTCTTTCAATAAAAAGTAAATGTTTTTTTATGTAACCTAACGACGACGCGATCTAATAGCAGGGTTAGCTTTTAATATCATCTTTCGACAACCCGGCTCAATAGTATTGTTAGCTTTTGAATGTCATCTAACGAAAACCCGACTTAAAAGTATTGTTAGCTTTTAATGTCATCCAACAAATCACGATCCAATAGTGAGGCGAGCTTTTATTGTCATCTAACGAAGACGCGATCCAATAACAGGGTTAGTTTTTAATGTCATCTTACGACAACCGGACTCATTAGTAAGGTGAATTTAGAACAGAACAAGGTCAAATGAGTGCTAAACTAAGGATAGGAGGAATTTTTTAGATCACTCTTCCAAATCGGAAAGGCTTATCTTGAGCAAGAAAATAGTTTTCGAAATCCTACTTAAAGTGATAAATTGGGCGACATCAAATTTCTTTGCAACGTTGAAATCTGCTCCAAAGCCAAAATTCTCTGCATGCCGGTCGTATAATTTCGTAGTTTGGATAGGTTATATAATTAAGATAGATAGGAAGGTTATGTAAGGTATATCTTACAGTGGATAAAATTCTATACCTAGAAAATAAGTATTCAAAATTTTAACGAAAGAAATGGAGGAATTGTAATATTTAAAAATTTAGTTAGTGCTTAAATTTCTGGTCTGAGGTTCGATTTGCTCACCGTTCATGTTGCCTTTTGTTTTTTTGTGGCACCTTGCATTATTAGTATTCATAGAAATATGATTTAATTTTTTCTTACTCGGTTACTAAACAGGTTGTTAATTTTTTTTTTTGAGTTGAAAATAATTCACTAAGAGATTTTCCTAAGGAAAGAAGAAGGAAAGAAAGGAAAAGGAAGGAAGGGAAGAAAAAGAAAGAAAGAGAAATATGACGCATCCCAATTGAGGGTGGAGATAGGAGTAAAAGAGATTTCAGCGTCTTGGCCGATTTTCAGTCATTTTGGTAAGAATGTCGATATTCACCTCAGCCTAGCATGGAAAGACACCTTATCAATTTGATAAAGAGAAATTTTGGGAACAATGAAACAATTTTTAATCAGAGAAAAGTGTCTTTGGGTTGAGGGGAGTTTTACAGACCTGTTAAGAATTGGACACCCACGTTAATAAAGAGACATTTCAATGTAGATAATTAAGATTTTCGACTATCAGGTAAAACAAAGAGGTAAAAAAGGGACAATTGCTTTTGGCTCACAGAGGCGCCAAGAAGGCGGAAAAAGATCCTTTCTAAAGTCAAGACTAATTAGCAGCGGGCTGTTTGACAAAAGTCCAGGTGAGAGAAAGCCAAAGATTTCATTTTGCGTACGACAAAATTGAATTTTGTTTTTTTAAACAAGAACGATGTAACCACGCCCGCAAACAGAGGGAGAGGATGTTCGATCAGTCAATTGGTCGAATACGATGTCTGGTGTTTGATCAATAACAATTGGTCGAATACGATCACGTGACCTGCGGAAGGCGGAAGAAAAGGGAAATAGAAATTGATCAGGAACGATTGGTTGAAAAGCGGTCAAAAAAAAAAGAAAACCGCCCCACCAAAACTATGAGGAAGTGGGGTTAGCGATAATGGAGAAGACAGAATTAATGCAGTTTTTGGAATTATCGAGAAAACCCTGACGCCGACAGACCCACCCCAGTTTGTTGCAGCGTCAATATAAATTCAGTAGAGTTGGAGTTGCGTTGAGTTGAGAGTTGGACCGCGGGCAATTAGAGCCTGAACGCGGCCATCAGGCCCGATTCACTGCCCTTTGCGGGCAGAAGAATCCTCAGAAAGAAATCCTTCCAGCCCAAGTCGAAGACAGGAGAACTCCAGCCCAAGTAGACGAAGAAGAAGATTGCCTGAAAAGCCTGAGAAGAATTGAGATGCAGACAAGCCGAAAGTCGATGAGAAGTTAAAGTTCATCCCCGGACGGCAGCGAAAAAGAACCCTCAGACAAAGAAGAACTTCCAGCCCAAGTAGAAGAAGAAGAAGAAATACAACTCAAGTCGGAGAGAAGAATCAACTGCGAATGATCGATAGAAATTATCCCCAGTGTCGAACTGAACCACACTTTTTCTAGAAAGTAGGTAATTCGACATTTTCCTATTGTGTGATAGAAGCTTGTGCCATAGTCCACAGAGCGGGTCATAATTGAGAACAATTTGTTTTATGTAACGGACTTTAAGATATAAAAGGTTGTTACCCTTTATCAACAATTTTGTTTGGTGTCGTGAGTTTTTTTTTATTTGTGTTTTGCCACCCCTGTCGGACTCAACTTGTATCGGCCCCGATCCCTTGGTCCCGTCTGTCAAGATCTAAACACAGCGTGGGTACAGACCGGAGATCGGTATAGTTGCTTTTTAACCAGGTATTGGATTGGTGATCATTGACCAAAGGGTTGGAGCTTGGACCCAGGAGGAGCGACCAGGAGGAGCGACGTCACCGTTTTCACACTTTTTATGTAATAATGATTTTACAAGAATACGTCCAGATTGAATACGTAAGATTTTTAACAAATTCTATATTCCTCACCAGCTTTTATGATTATTCACTAAGCTAAGTTTTCATCTGGCACAAAGCTGAAGTAGTCGTGTATCAAATGGCTATAGACCTTTTCAGGTTTCTTTATCGTGACTTACTATGGTGTAATCATCTTGTCTGTTCATTTATTTTCGATTTTTGTTAGCACCGGGTCATTCAGGCATTAATCTTTAATTCGTCTGTTTATTTATTTTTTCTTTCAAATGTCCATAAACCGATGCTTTTCATTTAATTTTAATATTTTATTTTTACGTTTATATATTTTTAATTTTTCTTTTCTTTCTATCTTTCTTTCATTCTTACATCTAATTTATTTATTTTCTTACTTTTTTCTTTCTTTCTTTCTTTCTTTATTCTTTCTTTCTTTCTTTCTTTCTTCCTTTCTTTCTTTCTTTCTTTGTTTCTTACATCTAATTTATTTATTTATTTTCTTTCTTTCTTAATCTAATCTGTTTATTTATTTTCTTTCTTTCATTTAATTTATTCATTTGTTTATTTTTCTTTCTTTTCTTTCTTTTTATCTAATTTATTTATTTTTTTTTTTTTTTTTTCTTTCTTTCTCTTCTTTCTTTCTTTCTTTCTTTCTTTCTTTCTTTCTTTCTTTCTTACATCTAATTTATTTATTTATTTTCTTTCTTTCTTTGTTTCTTACATCTAATTTATTTATTTTCTTTCTTTCTTTCTTACATCTAATTTATTTATTTTTTTTTTTTCTTTTCTTTTCTCTTCTTTTTTTCTTTCTTTCTTAATTCATTTATTTTTTATTTTATTTTCATTCTTTCTTACATTAATTTATTTTTTTCTTTCTTCCATTCATCTAATTTATTTATTTATTTTTCTCTTTTTCTTTCTTTCTTAAACTAATTCATTTATTTTTCTTTCTTTCATCGAATTCATTAATTTTCTTTCTTTCTTACATCTAATTTATTTATTTATTTTCTTTTTTTCTTAATCTAATCTATTTATTTATTTTCTTTCTTTCATTTAATTTATTCATTTGTTTATATATTTTCTTTCTTTCTTTCTTACATCTAATTTATTCATTTTCTTTCTTTCTTTCATCTAACTTATTTATTTTCTTTCTTTCTTTCATCTAATTTATTTATTAATATTCTTTTATTCTTTCTTACATTTAATTTGTTTATTTATTTTTCTGTCTTTCTTTTTTCATCTAATTTATTTTTTATCATTCTTTCTTTCTTAATCTAATCTATTTATTTATATATTTTTTTTTTCTTTTCTTTCTTATATCTAATTTATTTATTTATTTTCTTTCTTTCTTTCATCTAATATATTTATTTTTCTTTCTTTTTTCATCTTATATATTTATTATCATTCTTTCTTTCTCACATCTAATTTATTTATTTATTTTCTTTCTTTCTTTATTTATTTCTTTCTTACATCTAATTTATTTATTTTCTTTCTTTCTTTCTTTCTTTCTCATATCTAATTTATTTTTTATTTACTTTCTTTCTGTATTTCTTTCCTTCATCTAATTTATTTATTTTCTTTCTTTCTTTCTTTCTTTTATTTCTTTTCTTTTCTTTCTTTCTTTTTTTTCTTTCTTTTTTTATTTATTTATTTTATTTCTTTATTTCTTTCTTTCTTTCTTTCTTTCTCACATCTAATTTATTTATTTTCTTTCTTTCTTTCCTTCTTTCTTTCTTTCTTTCTTTCTCACATCTAATTTATTTATTTATTTTCTTTCTTTATTTCTTTCCTTCATCTAATTTATTTATTCTCTTTCTTTCTTTCTTTCTTTCTTTCTTTCTTTCTTTCTTTCTTTCATCTAATTTATTTATTTTCTTTTTTCTTTCTTTCTTTCTTTCTTTCTTTCTTTCTTACATCTAATTTATTTACTTATTTTCTTTCTATGCTTTCTTACATCTAAAATATTTATTTATTTATTCTTTTTCTTTCTTACATCTAATTTATTTATTTTTCTGTCTTTCTTTTTTCTTCTAATTTATTTATTTTCATTCATTCATTCTTTCTTTCTTTCTTACATCTAATTTATTTATTTTCTCTCTTCTTTCTTTCGTTTTTCTTTCTTTCTTACATTTAATTTATGTATTTATTTATTTTCTTTCTTTCTTTCTTTCTTTCTTTCTTTTTTTGTCTGTTCCTATCTATCTATTTTTAAGGAATTAATGTATTCCAGTTTTAATCAACAATATTTATTATTATTATTTTAACGTAATACAATGTACGTTGTGGAGTGATGGATATCTTCTCGTTGTGAGAACTCGGATAGCCGAGTTCGAATTCCAGTCGAGTTAGTTTCACTTACGCATAAATACCCTTGAAAGGTGTGAATCAATCTCTTCTCCCACCAGCAATGTGTTGTATAGCAGGAATGACTGTTTTCTTTACTCTTGTTTGGCAACCAGTCTACCGCAGAAAGAAATGGCAACCTACTCTTCAGTTATGTATCGAAACATACATCATCGCTCAAGTGTGTATCTCGTATAGCACTTAACTGACTGAATACAATATATATATATTAGATAATTATAGGAATGAATAAAACGCTTTTGAAATGTTAAATGACTAATTTATTTAGTTGAATTAAGCACCATGCTAATGAATGACTGTTCTCCAATGCCTAAAAATTCTTGATCTCATCTTTAAAAAAATTCTAATCCATTGATGTGATAAAAAGGTTCAAATGATTCAATTACCTCTTCCTTATTGGAGAATGTTTTATTGCGTATGAAAATCTCAAAATGCTTTAATAATTGATAATCAGTAGGAGAGATATCAGGTGAATATGGGGAATGAGGTAATATTTCATAATTCGGGCTATATGCAGCTTTTGGACTGTTGATTGAGAAGCGTGCAGTTGTACGTTGCCATTCAGCAAAATTGGGCAATCCCTATACACAAGTTTAGGATGTTTCTTTTTCAATTTTTCGTGCATACATTCGATTTCTCCACAATACGAGTTTGCTATTATTGCTTTCCCTTGGGGCAAGAATAAGTAATGAATAACCCCTTAGAAAGACCACCATACATTAACTATTAAATGTTTAGGATGCAGTGGAGGTATTGGGAATTGTTTTGGTAATTCACTTGCATCTAATCACTGGCTTACTCTCGTACTGTTGTCAAAGAGTATCCATTTCTCGTCGCATTTATCGATTCAATGAAAAAATTGTTCTTTTCCCCCGTTTTTACTTATACAGTAAGATTACTAGACATTGTTTCGTCTTAATCATTTAATAAATTATTTGGAAAGAAAAAGAGTCAAGAATAAGTCAAGATTTATTTATATACTATGGAGGTTACTTCGTTAGACAACTGGATCAAAAAACAAAAAACAACCCCAAAATGCGTAATTTCATGTGTGACAAACTAATATATATATATATATATATATATATATATATATATATATATATATATATATATATACACTGTGCTAAATGATTATCGAGATAATTTTTTTATAATATTTCAAAAACTGTCCCATCAATTCACACAAAATTTTCACACAATGTTGGCAACACTGACCTGCGCAATCACTGAAATTTTCGACCTGATCTGCGCAATGTAAACAAACTGGCGCCATATTTATTATATATATATATATATATATATATATATATATATATATATATATATATATGATCCTACAGATGTGAACCTTTATATTTTTTTAAATTAATGCGAAAAGAGAAAATGGAGCATCTCCTGACGAATGGGATGGATTTCAAGATCCTCTAGTGGATGACCAAGAGATCACTGTTAGATTGGCTAACCCTTTAGATCTTGCTCTCGCTTCTTGAAGAAGTATTTTGACAACTTTTTGAATATCTTCAAAGATACATTGCAGTCAGCAGGGTCTGCCATATCAATAAGGAGGCACCGTTTTTGTTTGTGGTCTTTAATAACAATATCTGGGCGGTTGGCCTTGATTGTTCTGTCAGTGTGTATTGTGTAATCCCATAGAATTGTAACAGGTCCTATCTCCGTAACCGGGTCTGGGTGGTGTTCATACCAGTTTCTTTCAGTTTCCTTCCCGTAGAAGTTGCAGATTTTTCAGTGCAGATATTGGCCCACTCTGTCATGTCGGGTTTTATATTCAGTGGGTGTCAACATCGTGCAAACTGATACAAGATGATCAATCGTTTATGGATATTTATCACAGAATCTGCATTTTGGGCTGACACAATATTTTAGTATATGTGCTTGATAATTCCTAGTTAGCAACCATTGGTCCTGCGCAGCAAGGATAAAACCTTCAGTTTCCGCTTTCAACCCTGCACTGCGTAGCCACTGATGGGTACGGGGTTTGTCTACATCAGCGTGTAGAGTATTGACCATGAAGTGGTTTATCTTGCCATCGCTTCTGTATCTGGTCGGTTGCATTCGTCTTTGCTGTCTTTTTAAGTATTTTGCAGTTTCAGCCGGTGTATTGTGCTGTAGTTGCATCTCTACGCCCATTTGAAACTCCATTTTGAATTTGTTGGCTTTTTCATTACGGAGTAAAGACGCTTACTACTTTCATGTTCTTTTGACGTATACCATCATCCAGTCTTCTGTAGTTTCCAAGTATCTTTGGAGGCCAATTGTTGTAGTTTTGTAGGACAGTTCTAGTTGAACTAATCCTCTGCCTCCTTCGGATCTGGGCACATACAGACGATCAACATCAGCTTTGGGATGATGCATGCGATAGCAAGTGAGAAGCTTTCTCGTTTTGGCGTCCATTCGCTTAATTTCAGCTATGGTCCAGTTAAGGACATTAAAGCTGTATTGGACCACAAAAAACAGCCAATGTGTTTATAGCTGATATTCTGTTTTTTGAGTTTAGTTCAGTATTTAGGACCAGACGTATACGCCTGTAGTACTCTTTTCTTATTTTTTTCTTCATTTGGGGGTATTGTATGCCATCTCCTTCGCTAATTCCTAGGTACTTATAAGTTTCATCATGCTCCAACTCCCTAATCTTTGTGACAAAATCTAAATCTATTAAGGGTGTTTCTGTAATTCTACCTTTCTTGAATGTTAGTTTTGATTATTATTATTATTATTATTATTATTATTATTATTATTATTATTTCCTTTAGTTTAGTTTCTGGTGTGTACTGATTTCTTTACGGGGTCCCAACCAGAGACCTAAAGCCAGAAATGGGATCATGACATTTTTCACTGAGCAGTTTTGAAAAAAAAACACACACATATTTTATATTGATAAAACCCTTTGTAAGGTATGGTCTGTACTTGTGTGTACAATTTTTGTATCTCCGCAAAGCATGGGCTACCAAGGATTCCTTCAATGAGTCTATTGGAATCTTTTCCAATCAATCCAAGTGCTCCAACTACAAGCGCCACATTTTTGATTTTCATGTTGATTTCAAGGTTCTTGTATTTTGATATTTATTTGAAGATCTTCAAAGATACATTTCAGTCTGCAGGGAATCCCATATCAATAAGGAGACACTTTTTGACTTGGCGTTCTCTAATCATGATGTCAGGTCAATGTCAGATCAATTGGATTTGATTTTTCTGTCTGTGTGTATTGTAAAATCCCATAAAATTGTTATAGGTCCTATCTCCGTAACGGGGTCATACCAATTTCTTACAGTTTCCTTTTCGCAAGTGTTGCAGATTTTCCAGTGCAGATATCGTCATGCCGGCTTTTATATTCAGTGAATGCCAATACCGCGCAACCTGATACAAGATGGTCAATTGTTTCTGGATATTTATTACAGAATCTGCATTTTGGACTAACACAATTTTTCATTATGTGTACTCTGTAATTTCTAGTTTACAAGCATTGGTCTTGTGCATCAAGAATAAAACTTTCTATTTTAGCTTTTAACCCTGCTCTACGTAGACACTGATGGGTACAGGGTTTGTCTACATCAGCTTGTTTGATACGGGTAGAGTATTGATCGTCAGAAGCGGTTTATATTGCCATCATTTCTCTATCTGGTAGGTTGCATTTGACTTTCTTTTTTATTTTGAAGCTTCAGTCGGTGTATTATGTTTTACTTGTATTTCTTCACCCACTTGAAACTCCATTTTGAATTTGTTGGCTTCCTTTATTACTGAATAAAGTGGCTTACTACTTTCATCATGACATGGGCCAAGCTGAAGAGTATCGCACAGAACCGCGTTCGTTGGAGAGGTGTTGTTGCGGCCTTATGTTCCCCAAGGATTCAACAGGCATGACAACAACTAGTTTCATGTTCTTTGACACAGATCATCATTCAGTCTTCTGTAGTTTCTAGGCATCTTTGAAGACCAATTGTAGTTTTGTAAGACAGTTCTTGTTAAACTAATTCTCTGCTTCCTTCGGATTTGGGCACATACAGACGATCAACATCAGCTTTATGGTGATGCATGCGGTGGTAAGTGAGAAGCTTTCTCCCTTTGGCGTCCATTCGCTTAATGCCAGTTATGGCACAGTTAAAAATGTTGAAACTGTATTGCACCATAAGAAGAGCCTAGATGTTTATGGCTGATATTCTGCTTTTTTTTTAAAAATTCAGCTTGATATTCAGTACCAGACGCACACGCCTTGAAGTATTCCTTTCCTAACTTCTCCTTCATTTGGGTATACTATATTCCATGTCCCTCGCTAATTCCTAGGTACCTATAAGCTTCTTCTTGTTCCAGTTCCTTAATCTTTGTGCTAAAATCTAAATCTATCGAGTGTGTTTCTGTAATTCTCTCTTTCTTGAATGTTACGTTTGCACATTTATCTAATCCGAAATTCATACCCATATCGTCACTGAAACATTTTACAGTATTGAGGAGACCCTTCAACTCATTCTCGTCTTTGGTAACGAGTTTCAGGTCATCCATGTAGAATAGGTGATTGAATACTTTCTTGTTTAGTTTGTAACCATAGCTATTATTATTTAATTCATGCGTAAGGGGGATTAAGGACATACAAAACAGAAGGGGCGACAGGGAGTCTGCTTGTAAGATTCCTCGTCGGATATTCAGTTGGTTGGAGATTGCATTGCCTTTCGTGTGATTTAGGTATAACATGGTTTTCCACATTCACATGCTGTGTTTAAAGAAATTTACTATCACGAGTGAGACTTTGTACATTTCCAAAGTCTTCAGTATCCAAGAGTGTGGCACACTATCAAAGGCTTTACTGTAATCTATCTATGCTGTGCTAAGATTTCTACATCATCGATTAAAAAATTGAAAACTGGTGTCTTTTTCCTAAACAAATTTACGGGCTCACATATGAATTTTATCTTCCTCATGGTTTTATCAATAACAACAATAATTATTCAGTAATAATAATAATAATAATAATAATAATAATAATAATAAAGGACCGTGAAATCTAAATCTAAAAATGTAGCATGACGACATTAACAATTCCAGTTGTAGTTGGAGCCCTCGGATAGTTTGGTAAAGATTCCAATAGACTCATCGACAGAATCCTTGGTAGACCATGCCTTAAAGAAATACAAATAATTGTACTGACAAGTACAGCCAACAATAATAATGATATAATAATATATTATATATATGTATTATATATATATATATATATATATATATATATATATATATATATATATATATATATATATATATATATATATATATATATAAGATATATGTATATATAAATAAAAAGAAAGAACAGTAAGATATATAAACCGGTGTTCTTATAAATCCAATAAAACACCTACAGTAAAATTAAATTAATATGAAATGCTAGAAGATGTAAGTGTTTGAATGACCCATGAAAAACAATATATTACTAAGTTTATATAAAAAATAAAAGTTTATTAAATCAGTAAAATTAAGTAGCTATTTTTGCCGTCATTGTCATAAATTTTACTTAAATAATATTTAAATATAAAAAAAAATTGTAACCTAATAACATACATACTTATACTTGATGTGAAAATAATTCTACATACTGTAAGGGATTCTAATACATTTAATTGTTCTTAAAAGAAATATAGTATATTAAAAATTAAAAGTGAAAATATTTCAAATCGTAGTTAAATAAAACGTATTCTAACCTAAACCCCCGCAAAAAAAATCTTTAAACATACAAATGGAAAAAAAAGCCGTAAGAATTTTTGCCGTTAACAATAAAATTTTAAAAAATCCAGACGACATGCATTTAACAGATGTTAAATTTCATTGAAAAATACATCCCTACCCCTACCAAAACGTAACTAATAACAGATACATCAAAATACAGCGATAACTAACACGCAAAAACGACTAGTCTGGTTGAATGGATTTATTTGTAAACGTGAATTATGATTTTTGCTGTGTTTTTAAAACCCAGTAATTTTAAAAGTTACTCCAAAATTCGCTTGAGCATGAAATGGAACTAACATCTTTAATTTAATTACTAAATTAAATTCATAGCTTTTAGCTTCCATTTTTGAAACATGGTTAGAACTGTGTAGCAAAAAAAAAATATTTTAAATCAATTAATTTATAATATATATAAGATATATATATTATATATATTATATATATATATATAAGATATATATATATATATATATATAAGATATATATATATATATATATATATAAAATGATGTATATATATATATATATATATATATATATATATATATATATATATAGATATATATATATATTATATATATATATAAGATATAATAATAACGTATTTAACCCATTACTACATAACGTTACTTTAATTTATTAATTTTTGCCCAATTTACCTTACTTTTCATAGAAAATATCCGTCCTCCAACACGAATCGAACCTGTATACGCAACCGTCATATAGCCTGACGTGCTCTAGTGTTTCGGTTAGCAAGGTCGATTTTACTTTTTTTTAAGCTACAATTCTCCGTGATTTTCTCTCGTATATTCATATCTGCTCGATGCGTATCCAAATGTAAACAAATGACGTCACACATTATGAAATGGACAAAGTCCGACCGTTATTTTAAGACATTTTCTATGTTTATACGTTATTTTTATAGATACAAATATTTAAGTAAATGCTCTGTTCATAATAAACAGCATTAACGACATTTACCGGCCTGAATGTTGGAGGACGCATATTTTTTATGAAAATTCCTCGGACATTCGGGCCGATAAATGTCGTTAATACTGTTTATTATAAACATAACATTTACTTAAATATTTGTATCTATAAAAAGAACGTATAAACATAAAAAAATGTCTTAAAATAACCTCCTTTCTAAAAACATTTGACGTCATTTGCTAATGACTTATGGGCTAAATAGTTTTATATCCTAGCTTAGTTTTAGTTTATAAAACCAAAGTAGGTATGAAACTTACTATTTATTATAACTAGAAGGAGACCCTAAACTCTTAGCATATATCTGTGTCCTCAGCATATTTTGACAGACCTTTCAACAACCTGATCAATATTCATGAACGTTCTTAAATTTAAAAGCTTTGATAAACCAATGACATCCTTGGTTTTGTAGATTAATGCAGATTTCTTCTTTACTGTTCTCTCTTTAAAAAAAATATTCACCGTTCTCTTGATGGGTCTTGAATGGACTTTGAAGATAGAAGCGAAAGTATGAATATTGGTACCGTTACTGAAGGCCTGAATGATCTTTTTCCTCTCACCATTGCTCGTTTGGGAAGACATAGTGGGGCTGACACAAAACGATTTTAACCTGTTCTCTTTCTAGCTGAATGACTCAAAGGGTTTTTCACTGATTCTTACGGCAAACTGTGTCAAGATAGCTTATCTGAAAACCTGTAAAAATAGAAACTCAATTAGTTCAGTGGTTTTTAGATATTTGTGGGATGGACAATTATCTCATGCGGTTACACGATTTGGACAATTTTGCTGTTACACCCGGTATATATATATATATATATATATATATATATATATACCACATCGACTGAAAAAAACTACTACAACAAAAGAATTCTCCAATCATCATATTAGTAAAATAAAAACGCACTCTCTTTTAAATTTTCAAAAAATTCAACCTTAGCGTTGCGACCGCACGCTCCCGAATTTCTTACAGTTAACAATAACACATTTCTAAAAAGCATATTTCGACTCACATCTAATCTTTCGTGTCCTGTTATTACCTGGATGCATTTAAAAAAAAAACAAACAAATCAATTTTCATGCCTGATGATGTCTGTATAAACAGATGAAAGTACTTGCAAAACAAGACCTTATACAAGTTGAATTTATTAAAAAAAAGGGATTACAACATTCATCTAGAGGTTCGTGGGTTAATGTAATTTTAATAAATTTGTTTGCGAAGATGTATTCATTAATCTGTTTTTTGTATGAATGATTATATATATATATATATATATATATATATATATATATATATATATATATATATATATATATATATATATATAATGTGCAGTGAATATATCTATGGTTGAGCTGACTAAAGCACGCCAGAGGAAAACTTAACTGCGAGTATATTTTCTTTATTAAACCTCTCGAATGAACAGGCTGTGTAATTCACATACTTTAAAACAAAACAGTGTTTATACTCAAACACACATACCCAATAATACCACCCCAAATTTCTAGGAACCGGTTCTATACAGGCAGGTAATCTTTACGGGGCATATTCTGTTATATTTCCTTTTCAATCTCTGAATGGAATTAAATAACTTTATAGTATAAAAAAAAACAAAAAACATTTTGATAATTTGATAATAAACATTTATTTATTAAGATATTTTCAGATCGAAATTATGTTCTCATCATATTTCTGTTCAGAAGTATGATGCTTTTTGACTCTAGTATCATCAGATGTGTTATGGTTTCGTAGCCACATTTGAAATGAGTTGCTCATCCCAAAGATCCAATGGATGACCTATCAAATTTATAACAAGAAGATTTGTCAGATTTTTAAATTTTGTCAGATTTTTTTTTTAAGCGTTTCCACCCCAAGCAAAGCGGGAAGCCACTACGACGCAAGGGGTTACAGAAAATTTGGAGCAAGATCAGATAGGAGTGATAGAAGAAAGGATGAGAAGGGTAGTGGATAGATCAAGGCAACTGGAGATGTCGATTGACATTACATTTGAATATTTAGAGATTATAGCTCTCAGGGAAACTGGAATAGGGAAGGGAGTTCCACAGGCGAGAGGTGTGAGACATGAAGCTATTGAAGTAGAAGAGACGGCTACATTTAAGAGTTTCGACCGTAAAAGGGTGAGAGCGGGGTGCCAGCCTCGTAGGGCGCTTGAACTCATGAAGTCTGGGAACCAGCGAATGCAGTTCCTCGGAGCAATTGCCATGAAAGTATTTGTAAAACAGAGAAAGGCGACGGCGCGTCTGTGAGAAAGTGACTGTAGACGAGACGCCAGATCAGGGCCAATTATATTGCATTTTTGCCTCTGGAGCCTATCAAGAACCCCGTGGCAAACAGAAGGGGCTCCAAACCATATATGGCAGCAATACTCCATGCAAGGGCGAATTGTTGATTTGTAGATCTGAAGGATTTCCTGGCGCGGCACAGAGAGCCAACTTTCCTTGCGGTGGACGAAGCAATTGACTCAATGTATTTGTTCCATCTCAGGTCAGCAGCCAACATGAGACCAAGCAGCCGCAGAGAGCTGCTCTCGAGAAGTTAAGCGTCAGACATTCTAATGGAGGGCAGGGAAGGATCTCTGTGGTGATTAATAGAGAGCAGTTTTGTTTTTGAAACCAGGTTCATCACAAAAAACTCTCTTTCAGCTACCGAAGAACGGTATTAATTATATTTTCAGCTATTATTTATCGGTTATTAATATATAAGATTATTTTAGGATAATCTAACAACTGTATTTATAAATATTAAGAATCGATCCGCGCCAACGGGTAGGCTGCCACCATTGCGTATACCCACTAAAGTGCTTATGTTTATTGTTTATGTTTATTGTTATGTTTCAAGATACAAGAATCAAGTTAGCGAATGCAGTGAGCTTTCCAAAAAATATGGACTTTCGAGAAGATCCTGACAAGAAAGTGTGCATTTGTTAAAAAGGGTAATTGAACCTTCTTGGGCTGTGAATGTCTCTGTGGCTGAGCGGGCTCAAGCACGCCGGAGATATTTCCATATAAAGGAGGGCACATTATTCTTTGTTTAGATTTAGATGTAAAAAAAATAGATGTTTAGATGTTTTTAAAAAATAGGGCGTCTACTCAAATAGGTGTATCCATTAAAATATAATATCTAACCAATATGTATCTAAATTCATATCCATCCCATTTTTTATCTGTTTGTGATTACCATTTACCAACTGAACTTTTAGGAATCCAAGTTGGCATCTATCTATCTATCTGTTTACTCAACTTTACGAATTTAAGCGCAGTACAAGGTCTCATCATTTTACAATTGAAATGGCTAGATGTCTTCTTAATTTCTTTTTATACGATTCTTTCACTGTCGGTAACACTTTGGTGGCCTTATCGCCTTGTATGGGGTGAAATGATGAAAAACATCTGTCTATCCGAGGTATCTGGTCAATTTGCAAAATTTTGCTTTGTTGTTCTATAGCAGCGCTACTAAAACTTTTTTCATTCATGACCCCATTTTTCATTACGAGATTTTTCGCGACTCCAGGCATTGAATATGAAATAAAACATATAAATAAATACACAAATCATTATTTTTTTTTGTGCTGAACAATATACATATTAAAAAGTAGTAATATTATTCATCAAAATAAAAGTAGTTTTAGGATTTGTTTAGGATACAAACATAAACTCCAGTAAATATTTCAAATACAAAAATAAACCAAAGTAAAACAAAAGTAAGCCAAAGTAAAAATCTATGTGCCCGATGTGCTTTTTTTTTTTTTTTTTTTTTTGCAGTATAACAAATTAATCCTTGGTTTAATATTTGACATTGCTGGACGTACAGCATTTTCTACGTTTTTCAGCGTTGAACGATATTTGGTTTTAATCAGGGTTAAAGCTGAAAATTCGTTTAACATAGTTATGTGGTACTAAATGATAAAAGAACATGTAGCGCCATTTCAGAAATTGTAGGATATTCAGCTTTACCCTCGATCCAGAATCCAGTCAAAGTTTTTTTTGTAAATTCAAGTTTCCAGTTTGAGTTACTCGATTCCGCAGCGAATTCAAGTGTTTGAATTTAATTTTCGCGACCCCAGCATTTCGCTTCACGACCCAAAGTTTAAGTAACGCTGTTCTATTGTAACATAAATTTTCAGAAATACAAAAACTCCTCAAACTTTTCCTACAACGATTTTAATGATCTCGCAATTTCAATTGCTTCAAGATTTCGATTAAAAAGAACAAAGGATTCGTTTAATCTATTGTTAGAAAGCGATCACGCAGTCCATGACAAGTGGTACCAGCGAACCACGCAGAGGAAAACTTTTAGATTCGGTTATCTCCCTTTAAACCAACACTTGACTGTAGCCATGTTATCTCTCTGATACGCGACAAAATCATAAAATCATTTCGTTTGATAAATTTTATTTTTAATTTTCTAAAGACGCGTGCTTTTCTTTTTCAGGAAAATAATAAACAAATAAATTAAATTTTAATAACTGAAGAATTAAATGAGAAAAATAAGATCAATATTAAATAAAAATAATCGAAATCTTTAAAAAATTTATAACTGAAATATTAAACAGACAATTAGTAAAATATTAGTCAAAACTATTCATTTCAGTTGTTGCTACTGTGTAAAGTCCTCAACGGATGTGTTTTCTGTCATAAGTCACAGTACATTGTTTATGAATGTGTAGCGCCAATCCACGAGAATCAAAGAAGGATTGCCCTCGCTAAGATTCATTCGATTGAAACTATTTTTAGCCATTGAACTGAGAAAGTTGTATATAGGTGACAGATTATGAGGCTCTAGTTATTAATCTTGTCTGGAATTCAGTGAATATTTGACGAATTTCATAACCTATAATTGCTTTTTATTACAGCAATAGAGGTTTTCTGGAACACAAAGAGGAGAAATTTTCATTGTTCCATGGATTTTTGAAATATCTTCATCATTTCAAATAGAAAAAGGTGAAGATACACGTCAGCTGATAGTATAGAAGAAAGTAAATACGTCATCGTAATAGGCCAATCAATTTAAAGTGTTGTAATAAAAAAGAAAAAGATGAGGATGAGGATAGTCATTGTAAATGCTGGTTGTGTTGAAAAGATTAATGTGGCTGTGTGTTGAAGAGCATTTAACATTTATACATTTTTTTAAATCAAGGAAAAACAATGGAAAACCGATTTGTGTTTCAACGATAAAATATATATTAAAATCAACAAATACAAAGCAATTTTTGTAATGTGTGAATAATAAGGAGAAAAAAGTTTATCTGTTAGTTGAATAAGGTGAAATACAATAAAGTAAGTTTTCTGAATAGAATGTTCAAATTTCTGTATTGGAATAGAATGTGTATTCAGAAGAACATACAGTAAGTTCAATTGTGTATTTTGTATAACTAACAGAGCTGTTGCAACTTGGCTTGTTCACAAAGAACTGACGGTGAATGATATTCAAGTTCTCTGTGTGTGTGTATGTGTGCGTGCGGAGTGAGTAGAATGAATAATCTGTGTAGACGCGTGTGAGTAGTTGAGTTCTACTGTCTTCAACTGTCTTCAACTCTACTGTCCAATTTGGGAATGAATCCGGACTTATATTACTATCGGTAGGCTCCCAGCACGAACGCGGGATAAATTTTGAAAGAACACGAAAAATATCTGATTGGATGAAAAATTAACCAATCGGTGATTTTATAACAAAAGCATGTTTGTGAATTAACGGTAGGAAAAATTCAGTGTGGTGAATGCGATCAGTAAATTGTCCTGTGGTATTTAGTATTTATTATTTAACCAATCACAGTTGAGAAAAATGTAGGCGTGGCAAAACATAGTAGTAATCACTACATCATCAAATAATGTGTGGAATAATTAGAATCCTTCATCATACAAGGTCAGACAATTTTAAAAATTGTAATGAAAAAGAAAACTCGAAAAGATAAAGATTGTCACCAAATAATGTTTGGAATCATGAGAATCCTTCATCACATATGGTCAGACAATTTAAAGAATTGTAATAATAAAGAATAAAAGACGAAGAAAGACATCAAATAATGTTTGGAATCATGAGAATCCTTCATCACATATGGTCAGACAATTTAAAGAATTGTAATAATAAAGAATAAAAGACGAAGAAAGACATCAAATAATATTTGGAATCATGAGAATCCTTCATCACATATGGTCAGACAATTTAAAGAATTGTAATAATAAAGAATAAAAGACGAAGAAAGACATCAAATAATGTTTGGAATCATGAGAATCCTTCATCACATATGGTCAGACAATTTAAAGAATTGTAATAATAAAGAATAAAAGACGAAGAAAGACATCAAATAATATTTGGAATCATGAGAATCCTTCATCACATATGGTCAGACAATTTAAAGAATTGTAATAATAAAGAATAAAAGACGAAGAAAGACATCAAATAATGTTTGGAATCATGAGAATCCTTCATCACATATGGTCAGACAATTTACAGAATTGTAATAAGAAAGAATAAAAGACGTAGAAAGACATCAAATAATATTTGGAATCATGAGAATCCTTCATCACACATGGTCAGACAATTTAAAGAATTGTAATAATAAAGAATAAAAGACGAAGAAAGACATCAAATAATGTTTGGAATCATGAGAATCCTTCATCACATATGGTCAGACTTTTAATGAATTGTAATAAAAAGAATATAACATGAAGATTTTCATCAAGCAATGTGTAATAATTACATAAATTCATCAGAATGTCAAACAAATTAATATTTCAGATTAAGCGTTTAATAGATGCAGCTATATTTAAGGTATATGTTGAATAATGAAAACCAGTTGGTAAAGTAGGTAATTAAACATTTACATGTTACAGATTTATTTTCAAATTTACACCACCCCGACTGACAATATCAATGATTTTCTAACAAATTTTGCACGACTCGAAGCCTAAATGCGAAACTTTGGAAATTGCTTTTACTACTAATAAAATTTTAATCCCAAATTAGTTTGCTTCAATTACAAAAAAGTAAAATATTGTATAATATTACAACCTTTTGTTCTTTAATACTTTAACATTCTTGCGTGTCAAAGTGAAGCAAATATTTTCTTTAAAAGGCAAATTATGTAACGGATTATATAAATTTCCTGCTACTGTTAACAATTCTTTTGATTTTTAGTTGCTTCAATAGATTTTACATATAAATACATTTAAAATCTGTGCTTGTAAAACTGATTCATATGTGTGTTAATATAATTCCAAGATTATAATTTAGATATTGGAACGGCATTTATTTGTTATTTATCTGGAAGGATTCGAGGTAATAATTGAGGTTGTTTTCTCGAACAGAGGCATTAGTAGACATCCTAATTCATATACATGCTTTTGTGTATGTATGAGTGAAGAGATAAAGAGAAAGAGAAGTGATAGATAGATAGATAGATAGAGAGATAGATAGATAGATAGAGAGAGAGAAAAAAACAGAGAGAGAGAGAGACAGAGAGAGAGAGAGAGAGACAGAGAGATGGGGATACACCCATTTTGTAAAACACAGATACACACACACACACACAAACACACACACACACACACATATATATATATATATATGTACAGAGAGAGAGAGAGAGAGACCAACAGAGAGACAGAGAAAGAAAGAAAGAAAGAGACCGAGTTGCCACAGACAGACAGACACCCCTTTTAGAACATACACACGTACACACACACACACGCACGCAGACACAGACACATATATATATATAGAGAGAGAGAGAGAGAGGAGAGAGAGAGAGAGGAGGGAGGGAGGGGGAGGGAGAGCGAGAAAGAGAGAGAAAAGAAAGACCGAGTTGGCACAGGCAGAGATACATCCATTTTGGAACACAAACACATATATATACATAGAGAGAGAACCATATATATATATATATATATATATATATATATATATATATATATAGATAGAGATAGAGAGAGAGAGAGAGAGAGAGAGAGAGAGAGAACGAGTTGCTACAGAGAGAGATACATCCATTTTGGAACACACACATATACATAGAGAGAGAAATATATATATATATATATATATATATATATATATATATCGATGTATATATATATATCGATGTATATATATATATATATATATATATATATATATATATATATATATATATATATAGAGAGAGAGAGAGAGAGAGAGAGTGAGTTGACACAGACAGAGATACATCTATTTGAACAGATGTAACTGGAAAGTGACATTAATTGGTTTCACCCATGTGCAGACCCGGGTGCACTTGTGAAAATGTTTGACCAGACTTTCTTTTCTTATACGTGACGCTTTTCGTCACAGTACTTTGATGTGTTTTAAAATAAGACTACTCTCACTTGATAGAATAAACGATAATTGCTGCATTTATAAGTTTTGTTCGCCTTGTTGTTTCTTATTAGTAAGACATGTTTACATTCATGTTTCGCAATGTTTTTTGTCCATAGTCCTTTTCTTGTCCTTATCTATTCTTCATAGATTTATATTCTGAAGACATTTGACACACACCACCACCAACAAGACATATCAACTGTAAGGGGTTTTGATTTGGCTAACGCCAGAACGTGATGGAGTGGTAATGAAAAAAATAAAAATTTTGCTATATCATGTTGAACAACAATTCTCGTACGAGTTGAACAAACATCGAGCTTGGTCAGTACCTAAATGAGTGAGCGCTTGGTGTTGTAAGCCTGACTATGCGGGTGGCGTAATTAATAACGGCTCAGAGTTGGAAATCAGAGAGCCAAGTTCAAATTCAATTTGGGATCGTCATATTCACTTACGCACAAGGATCCTTGGGAAAGGTATGAATCCAGATCCCCCCAGCAATAGTTTAATTAGTAAGAATTGTATCAATAAATCATTATTATCTCCACTGTTTATTATCTGATTACAATGTTAAATAAAAATCTGGATTTATATAAACTTCAAAGGGTTGATAAGCCGTAAAAATCAAATCCGTTAATCATTCAATCCATGTAGCCATTTGGGACTCGACACAGAAAAAGTTTTCAATGATACTTGAGTCTTGATTCTCTGGACAGAAATATTAGAAATCAGAAGCGTAGTTACCATCATTTAGCAACATTGCAAAGAATTCACCAGCCAGCTGTTATAGGGGTATTAATTGAAATTATTTCTTATTAGCCTTGTCACTCTGGACAGAAACAGGGAAATCTGAAGCGTAGTTTCCATCCCTTAGCTGCATTGCAAAGAACTCACAAGCCAGCTGTTATAGGGGTATTAATTGAAATTACGTTTTATTAGCCTTGTCTCTCTGGACCGAAAGAGTCAAATCTGAAGAGTAGTTTCCATCCCTTAGCTGCATTGCAAAGAACTCACCAGCCAGCTGTTATAGGAGTATTAATTGAAATTACTTTTTATTGGCCTTGTCTCTCTGGACAGAAACAGTCAAATCTGAAGCGTAGTTTCCATCCCTTAGCTGCATTGCAAAGAACTCACAAGCCAGCTGTTATAGGCGTATTAATTGAAATTACTTTTTATTGGCCTTGTCTCTCTGGACAGAAAGAGTCAAATCTGAAGCGTAGTTTCCATCCTTTAGCGGCATTGCAAAGAACTCACCAGGCAGCTGTTATAGGGGTATCAATTGAAATTACTTTTTATTGGCCTTGTCTCTCTGGACAGAAACAGTCAAATCTGAATCGTAGTTTCCATCCATTAGCTGCATTGCAAAGAACTCACAAGCCAGCTGTTATAGGCGTATTATTTGAAATTACTTTTTATTGGCCTTGTCTCTCTGGACCGAAAGAGTCAAATCTGAAGCGTAGTTTCCCATCCTTTAGCCAGCTGTTATAGGCATTGCAAAAATTACTTTTTACTCACCAGCCAGCAGTTGTAGAAGTTATTAATTGAAATTACTTTTTATTGGCCTTGTCTCTCTGGACAGAAACAGTCAAATCTGAAGCGTAGTTTCCATCCTTTGAAATTACTTTTGGCCTTGTCTCTCTGGACCGAAACAGCGGCATTGCAAAAAGAACTCACCAGGCAGCTGTTATAGAAGTATTAATTGAAATTACTTTTTATTGGCCTTGTCTCACTGGACAGAAACAGTCAAATCTGAATCGTAGTTACCATCCATTAGCTGCATTGCAAAGAACTCACAAGCCAGGTGTTATAGTAGTATTAATTGAAATTACTTTTTATTGGCCTTGTCTCTCTGGACAGAAACAGTCAAATCTGAAGCGTAGTTTCCATCCCTTAGCTGCATTGCAAAGAACTCACAAGCCAGGTGTTATAGGAGTATTAATTGAAATTACTTGTTATTGGCCTTGTCTCTCTGGACCGAAAGAGTCAAATCTGAAGCGAAGTTTCCATCCCTTAGCTGCATTGCAAAGAACTCACAAGCCAGCTGTTATAGGCGTATTAATTGAAATTACTTTTTATTGGCCTTGTCTCTCTGGACAGAAAGAGTCAAAACTGAAGCGTAGTTTCCATCCCTTAGCTGCATTGCAAAGAACTCACAAGCCAGCTGTTATAGGAGTATTAATTGAAATTACTTTTTATTGGCCTTGTCTCTCTGGACCGAAAGAGTCAAATCTGAAGCGAAGTTTCCATCCCTTAGCTGCATTGCAAAGAACTCACCAGCCAGCTGTTATAGGGGTATTAATTGAAATTAATTTTTATTGGCCTTATCTCTCTGGACCGAAACATTCAAATCTGAATCGTAGTTACCATCCCTTAACTTGCAAAAGAACTCATTTATAGGAGTATTAATTGAAATTACTTTTTACTCTGGACAAAACCAAATCTGAAGCTGTTTCCATCCCTAGCTGAATTGCAAAGAACTCATTAATTAATTGAAATTACTTTTATTGGCCTTGTTTCTCTGGACAGAAACAGTCAAATCTGAAGCGTAGTTTCCATCCCTTAGCTGCATTGCAAAGAACTCACAAGCCAGCTGTTATAGGCGTATTAATTGAAATTACTTTTTATTGGCCTTGTCTCTCTGGACCGAAAGAGTCAAATCTGGAGCGTAGTTTCCATCCTTTAGCGGCATTGCAAAGAACTCACCAACCAGCAGTTATAGAAGTATTAATTGAAATTAATTTTTATTGGCCTTGTCTTTCTGGACAGAAACAGTCAAATCTGAAGCGTAGTTTCCACCCCTTAGCTGCATTGCAAAGGACTCACAAGCCAGCTGATATAGGCGTATTAATTGAAATTACTTTTTATTGACCTTGTCTCTCTGGACCGAAAGAGTCAAATCTGAAGCGAAGTTTCCATCCCTTAGCTGCATTGCAAAGAACTCACAAGCCAGCTATTATAGGCGTATTAATTGAAATTACTTTTTATTGGCCTTGTCTCTCTGGACAGAAACAGTCAAATCTGAAGCGTAGTTACCATCCCTTAGCTGCATTGCAAAGAACTCAAAAGCCAGCTGTTATAGGAGTATTAATTGAAATTACTTTTTATTGACCTTGTCTTTCTGGACAGAAACAGTCAAATCTGAAGCGTAGTTTCCATCCCTTAGCTGCATTGCAAAGAACTCACAAGCCAGCTGTTATAGGGGTATTAATTGAAATTACTTTTTATTGGCCTTGTCTCTCTGGACCAAAAAGCATTTCATCCCTTAATCAAAGAACTCACCAGCCAGCTGTTATAGGGGTATTAATTGTTACCCTTTTTTTCTGGACAGAAACCAAAACTAAGCGTGTTTCATCCCTGCTGCAAAAGAACTCACAAGCCAGCTGTTATAGGCGTATTAATTGAAATTACTTTTTATTGGCCTTGTCTCTCTGGACCGAAACAGTCAAATCTGAAGCGTAGTTTCCATCCCTTAGCTGCATTGCAAAAAACTCACCAGCCAGGTATTATAGGGTATTAATTGAAATTACTTTTTTATTGGCCTTGTCTCTCTGGACCGAAACAGTCAAATCTGAAGCGTAGTTTCCATCCCTTAGCTGCATTGCAAAGAACTCACAAGCCAGCTGTTATAGGCGTATTAATTGAAATTACTTTTATTGGCCTTGTCTCTCTGGACAGAAAGAGTCAAATCTGAAGCGTAGTTTCCATCCCTTAGCTGCATTGCAAAAGAACTCACAAGCCAGCTGTTATAGGCGTATTAATTGAAATTACTTTTTATTGGCCTTGTCTCTCTGGACCGAAACAGTCAAATCTGAAGCGTAGTTTCCATCCCTTAGCTGCATTGCAAGAACTCACCAAGCCAGCTGTTATAGGGGTATTAATTGAAATTAATTTTTATTGGCCTTATCTCTCTGGACCAAAACATTCAAATCTGAATCGTAGTTACCATCCATTAGCTGCATTGCAAAGAACTCACAAGCCAGCTGTTATAGGCGTATTAATTGAAATTACTTTTTATTGGCCTTGTCTCTCTGGACCGAAAGAGTCAAATCTGAAGCGTAGTTTCCATCCCTTAGCTGCATTGCAAAGAACTCACCAGCCAGCTGTTATAGGGGTATTAATTGAAATTACTTTTTATTGGCCTTGTCTTTCTGGACCGAAAGAGTCAAATCTGAAGCGTAGTTTCCATCCCTTAGCTGCATTGCAAGAACTCACAAGCCAGCTGTTATAGGAGTATTAATTGAAATTACTTTTTATTGGCCTTGTCTCTCTGGACCGAAACAGTCAAATCTGAAGCGTAGTTTCCATCCCTTAGCTGCATTGCAAGAACTCACAAGCCAGCTGTTATAGGAGTATTAATTGAAATTACTTTTTATTGGCCTTGTCTCTCTGGACAGAAACAGTCAAATCTGAAGCGTAGTTTCCATCCCTTAGCTGCATTGCAAAGAACTCACAAGCCAGGTGTTATAGTAGTATTAATTGAAATTACTTTTTATTGGCCTTGTCTCTCTGGACAGAAACAGTCAAATCTGAAGCGTAGTTTCCATCCCTTAGCTGCATTGCAAAGAACTCACAAGCCAGGTGTTATAGGAGTATTAATTGAAATTACTTGTTATTGGCCTTGTCTCTCTGGACAGAAACAGTCAAATCTGAAGCGTAGTTTCCATCCCTTAGCTGCATTGCAAGGAACACATCAGCCAGCAATTATAGAAGTATTAATTGAAATTACGTTTTATTGGCATTGTCTCTCTGGACTGAAACAGTCAAATCTGAATCGTAGTTTCCATCCATTAGCTGCATTGCAAAGAACTCACCAGTCAGCTGTTATAGGAGTATTAATTGAAATTACTTTTTATTGGCTTTGTCTCTCTGGACCGAAACAGTCAAATCTGAATCGTAGTTTCCATCCATTAGGTGCATTGCAAAGAACTCACCAGCCAGCTGTTATAGGGGTATTAATTGAAATTACTTTTTATTGGCCTTGTCTCTCTGGACAGAAACAGTCAAATCTGAAGCGTAATTTCCATCCCTTAGCTGCATTGCAAAGAACTCACAAGCCAGCTGTTATAGGGGTATTAATTGAAATTACTTTTTACTGGCCTGGTTTCTCTGTGCAAAACGTTTGTGATCCTGTATTGAAGTTGAGATCTTTTAACTCCAAAAAGAACTCTTCATGTGGCTCTAGGCATTATCAAGTAACTCGATTCTTGACTTGCCTAGTGGATTTAATTCTTTTCTCAATGTTTAAAATCCAAGGTATTAGAAGTTATGTCCCCCCCCTAACCTACATTTTATTTATGTTTTATATTCCACGACAAAAATAATCCTTTTGTGTCTGGAAGAAGAAAATCTGTTAAAGACTTCCCTAAATTTACGCCCATATCGCGTTGAAACACCGGTTCTTGTACAATCAACGAAATTAAACAATTTCGAGTCTGGTCAGTACTTAGAATACCAGGAACTATAAGCTTGGATATGCGGGTGGTGTAGTGGATAATGGCTGCAAATTGGAAATCGCGTGACGAATTCCAGTTCCCGTTGCGTTCGTTATATCCACAAACGCGCAAATAGTCTTAAGGAAAAGTATGAATGCACCTCTTCTCCTTCAGCTATGGGTTAATTAGTTAGACTTGCATCACTAAATCATTATTATCTCCCCCACCCCCACGTATAAATTCCTACAATCTATAAATATTTTCTGGTTTTAAATAACCTGCAATGATTGATACGCTGTAGAAAACGAATCATCAATCAATAACCTTCTTTCACCTGAGTCTATTTCGTTGCTAGGCAAACGAGGAGACATTTTAAAGCGAATTGGATAGCTGAGAAAGAGTAATTTTTTCCTGTAATTACTGCCAAAGCAAATAAATACTGGAAGGTATAAAAGATAAGAGGTGTACCCCTCTACTTACAAAGGCTAATGAAGATGAGGTAATTTGTAATTGCTGAGAAAAAAGCAAAACAAATGTTTGTGGTGAAGTGAGGAAAAGGCCTACTTAAATTTTTTTTCCTCGGGAACAAATGAAGTTGTAGCAAGAAATAGTTTTTTTCTAATGGTAATAGGCTGGCAACAGAATGACGAAAGAATCGTGAAGAATATAGCGATAATGACCTGGTAGCCAATTAATACTGGGAGAAAAATAAGAAGAAATCAGGGAAAAAGAGTATCCGAAGAATGAGGGCGACGAAAGAAAGTGAATGGGAAAAGAAAGGGAAAGAAAGAAAGAAAGAAAGAAAAAAAGAAAGAAAGAAAGAGACGGGCGAATAAAAAAGGATGAAAGAGTGGGGAGAAAGAAAGGAAGAAAGAGAGTTGGGGGAATAAGAAAGGATGAAAGAGATTAGAGTAAGAACAAAGAAAAAAGAAAGAAAAGAAACGGGTGAATAGAACCCGATGAAAGAAAGAAAGAAAGAAGGAAAGAAAGAGACGAGTGAATAAGATAAGAAAGAAAAAAAGAAAGAAAGAAAGAAAGAAAGAAAGAAAAAACAACCTAAGGCAAGAAAAACAGAATGAGATTGAAAGAATCAAATTGGAA
The DNA here is from genome assembly GCA_903632075.3 of Acanthosepion pharaonis. NCBI lineage: Eukaryota > Metazoa > Mollusca > Cephalopoda > Sepiida > Sepiidae > Acanthosepion > Acanthosepion pharaonis. The sequence continues at coordinate 2,857,473 of CAHIKZ030001114.1, read as the reverse complement.
GGAAAAAGATGAAAAAAGACGAAAAAAAAAGAAGAAAAAGGGGAAAGAAAAAACAAAGCAAAAAATCGGGCGAGAAAAGAAAAGAAAAGAAAATGGAAGAAATAAAAAGCAAAAAATGTGAAAGAAAGTAAAAGAAAAACGAAGACTGAATAACGAAAAGAAAGAAGAAAAGAATGCTTGAAGAAAAGAAAGAAAAAATAAAAAAAGAAAGAGGGAAAAAGAAAGAAGGAAAGACGAAAGAAGGAAAGACAAAAGAAAGAAAGAAAAAGTGTGAAAAAGAAAATCAATGGCAAAAAAAGACAAAAATAAAGTAGAAAATGAAATAATGAATTCTTAGAAATAAAGAATAAAAGGAAAATATTTACAAAAACATTAGAAAGAACAAGAAAATGGAAGTAAGAATGAAAATTATAAAAGAAAAAGAAAAAAGGAAAAGAATTTAAAAACTAAAAGAAAAGAAAAAAAAGCATTTTGTCAAATAGACGAAAATAAAGTGACTACGAAATAAAGTAAACGGAATGAAACCAACAAAAGAAAAGAGAGAATGAAAAACAAATGAAACAGAATATAAAAAAATAATGAGATTAGGAGAAGTTTTTTTTGGCAAGGAAAAGAAAGAAAGATTAAATAAAGAAATAAAAAGCTTAAGGGGAAAGAAAGAGGAAATAAAACAGTATGAAAGAGAAAAGATAAAAAGTAAAGGAAAGGAAATGAGAAGAGAATAGGACAAAAAAGAAAAGAAAGACAGACGGGATGGAAAAAGGAAACTGAATAAGAAAAACAAAAAGAGAGAAGGAAGAAAGAAAGAAAGAAAGAAAGAAACAAGAAAACACAAAACAAAGAATGGAAATGAAATTTGAAGAAGAAAGAAATAAGAAAGGATAAATAACACAGTGAGGAAGCGAACAGAAAGAAAGAAAAGGAAGAAGAGAAGAAAATATAAAAAAAAGTAAAAAAATAGACGGGATGGAAAAAGGAAACCGAATAAGAAAGAAAGAAAGACAGAAAGAAAGAAAGAAAGAAAGAAAGAAAGAAAGAAAAAGGAAGAAAGAATGAAACTCAAAGAAGGGAAAATTGGAGTAAAAAAAAAAATCGCAAAAAAATAAGACTGAAATGAAATTAAATAAAGATGGTTTTCGGCGCAGTAAACTGGAGACTTGATTAGAAATTTCAAAACAATGAAATTGGAAACAGTGCTAAAACATCAATTCATGGTGTCAGAACTTTCACCGAAATTTAGAAATGTTTTGAAAAAATCATCTATTGCCAGTAACGAAATGGAAATTGAACAAAAACTAAAGAGGTTAACGAAATAGAAATGTACTTTTGTTTTATTAAATGTCATTATTCTTTGATTTTCTCTTTGTGTGCGTAAGTGCATTTATTAAGTTGCTATAAATCTCTTTAATGTCATATTTTACACAAAGTTAGGAAAATCTTACAAGTATCTCTGACGTTTGCTCATCTGTGTATTGCATGTATTTAAGAATTGGCTCAGGTAAAGAGAAACACATTTTAATTTATTTGGGAGAAAAATGATGAGTGAATATAAAATTCACATTCAGCATTCTTTACTCATCCAATTAATTTTATGAAAAAGTTTAGTGGAAATAAGGCTAAGGACCATATATATATATATATATATATATATATATGAAAGTCAACATTGAAATCAGCACTCAGATGGAACAATCGTTCATGCTAGACGCAATCGTCGACCTGACGATTGCGTCTGGCATGAAACAGCCTGTCGCCTCTGAGTGTTGACTTCAATGCTCACTTATATATTTAATATATTTATATTTATATTTACATACGCTTTATCTCTGATATCGAAAACTTTATCCCATAAATATATCACACCTTAAAACTATATATATATATATATATATATATATATATATATATATATATATATATATATATATATATATATAAATATATATATATATATATATATATATATATATATATATATATAGTTTTAAGGTGTGATATATTTATGGATAAAGTTCTCGATATCAGGGACAGAGCGTATGTAAATATAAATATATAAGTGAGCATCTTGAAGTTTATAAGCAGTAAATTCGACCTTGCCAACCGAATGATCCTTTGTGGCCGAGAGGTAAGGCACTTCAGGCTATATGACGGTTCCGTATAAGATACAGGTTCCAATCCTGTCGAAGGACGAATATTTTCTATGAAAATTTCTCGGACATTCAGGCCGGTAAATGTTATTTAATACTGTTTATTATAAACAGAGCATTTACTTAAATACTTGTATCAATAAAAGGAATATTAAACAATAATGTCGTTAAAAATATATATATATAGTGTATTGGGCAGCATATCATTATTTAAACATATATTGTTAAATATAACAGACAACGAATGTATATTATGCTTGATCAGGAGCCGTCCTAAACTTCGTATAGTTGCTTTCATTTCGAAACATATATATATACCGTTTTTGCAGGCCTATTGAACGCAGATTTTGAAAAAATACCAGAAAAATCCCCTGCGTCCAATACAGCACTATCATGAGAGGGACATGAAGACCGCGAAAAAAAAGGTGGAGTTCCCCAGGAATCAGTGCGTGTATGGAGCTTAGCTCTGAAACTAGGACTCCTGGAGGTTAACCAATATGATATCAACAAAAATAGCCGACTGGTGTTTGCAATTAATTTAGAATTTCCTTACCCTTTCTGGGTATATTTCTCAGTGATATCATGTGTGATATCTTAAAGATGGCTGTTGTTAATATAAATACGAGATGTGTACGAATAACTTGTTCAGATTATGTTTGCTCGGGAGTGAAATGCGTGTTCCATTTTCGCTCAAATCAAATGACTCTGATGCTCATATTTCAGCAGAATAATGGCCTTAGATTATCTAGTACTAGCTAATTAGCATACTAATTGTGGAGTTGCCACATTTCTCTTTGTGTAGACAGCTTTGGGCAGTCTAACACTGTATGACAAGGTTTACATTACGTTGATCTGGGTGGTGGAAAGTCAGCGACTATCTTGTATGTTTCAAACTTTGATTTCTTTTCTTTTTATGTGCCATGTCATTTCAGGATGTAGGCGATCATGGCTCTCCATCTCCCTGTATCCCATGCAGTTCTCAACAAATTCCTTCCTTCCGTTTCCTCCCCCAGACCACTTGCTTAAGTCCGCCAGGTATGTCACACGTTGTTTTCCCTTGTCTCTCTTTCCCTCTATTCGCCCCTTGAGTGTCAGATTCTCCAGGCCCTCCTTCCTCATGATGTGTCGCAGAAACTTTAGCTGCCTCTTCCTGATATTAAGTATAAGCTTCCTCCTTGTTTGCAACCTTTCTAAGACCTCATCGTTGCTCACATGCTCAGTCCATGATATTCTTATCATCCTTATGTAGAACCACATATCTGTCGCCTTGAGTGTCTTCTTCATCTTTGAGAAAATCGTCCAACATTCGCTGCCGTAAAGAAGGACTGATGTCACGTAACAGTTCAGTATTTTTTCTTTGTTACCAAAGAATCCTCTTGCCTCGCTGTACTCTACCCAGCTTTTGGAATGTGTCCTTGGCCATCCCAATAAGCCTACGGATCTCAGTGTCGCATTTACCGTTCTCTGTCAAGACGCTTCCCAGATATTTAAACTTCCGCGTCTGCTTGATTCTAGTGTTACCAACCTTGCCTTAATTTCTTTTTCCTGGGTGTTAAGGCGAAACTTAACGTAAAAGACTCGTTCAGAATTTGAACTTATCTCGTTGAACCCGTTTTCGGCGCCTATAAACGTTACATTGCCTATACATCCATAATAACACAGCAACGTGTATGTTCAATCGTCATGTAATTACCCTTGCATATTCGTCAGCTGTTGGAATAGATTCAATCCATACATATGTATCATTAACGTGGGCTTGTGCTAGACTGAACATCTTCTATGAACCGTGCATCTTCAGAACTTATGCGAGCATGGATCTCCACAACTTCCTACCTTTAATTGCTCTAACTAATGTTTGTCGCCTTACTATCATTCCCAGTCTGCCATCCATTGCTCGTTGGGTAGGTTACTCACAGCTTTTCCCTATGCCTCTTTTTAAAAAATCATTTCGCACCCAAGCAAAGCAATAAAACCAACAAAACTGAAAGGGTCATTGAGAGCGGAAAAAAAAACCCCTGAGAAAACGTTGAGAAGAGAGTGTACATTAAAGACTAATATTCAAGGAGACAGATGATGACGATTGAAATTGTATTTAAATTTTTGAAGATCGTCGTTGACAGGAAATTAAGAAGCCAGAAGAGTTCCACAAGCGAACCTTCAATATGTCCTGTTAGTATAAAAATATCCAAACCTTGTTTCCTCATTATGTATCCAAGAAATTTCAACGGTCCCTTTCTGGTTCGAAGTAAAAGTGTACTTTTTTTTTTACTTCATTTTCTTTAAATCTTTGTTGTTTACATTCCCCGTCCATAGTATTCTCACCATCCTTCTGCATAACTGTTATATACCATAGATATGAACACTAATGGGTATGTCCTAATCCTTATAAATACACTATTATAAGTGGGGGTAGTATGCCGTCTAAGTAGTTCACCATAGCAGTGGTTTACCTACTTCACGCCGCTGGCGAGTATTGTATTTTGTTGATGTTAAGAAGATTACCATTTTCATTTCCAACCTCCGTTTTGGTTATTCCTCATTCATTAAACTTTTCTAGGTTACAACAGATAGATAGATAGATAGATAGTGTTATATATCGTACCTATAAACACTAATGAATATGTCCCAATCCTCATAAATACGTTCGACACTATTGTAAGTGTGGGTAATATGCTGTCTAATTAGTCCACCACAAGCAGTGGTTTACCTACTTTACGCCGCTGGCGAGTATTGTATTTTGTTGATGTTATAAAGATTACCATCCGATTTCCAACCTCCGTTTTGGCTATTCCTCATTCAGTAACCTTTTCTAGGTTACAACAATAACCATATGCCTGTTGCCTTATATCCCCCCTCTTCGTCTATGATGAAATTGTCCAACATTCACTGCCATATAGGAGGACTAACATTACCTAGCAGCTGACCATTGTTTTTTTTTTTTTGCTTCTACTGAAATATTCTTACGTCTTAATATTTGTCTAGCATTTGGAAGACATTTTTATTTCTATCCTAATTCATCTTCGGATTTTTGTGTCATATTCTCCGTTATCTATTAAAATGTTCACAGATATTTAAACCTCTGTACATGTTTGATTTTCATATCTCCAGTTCGTAGTTCGAATATTGGCTTCTTTCACTTGCATGCAACCATATATTCTATCTTCTTACAGTTGGCGGTTAGTTCTTTCTTTTCATCTTCCGTTACTATCTTGTCTTGGAGTTCCTGAAGTTTTTCTTCTACGTTTGTCATCAACACAGTATCATGTTCGTATCTTATGTTGTTACGATTGTGCCAAACAATAATAAATCCTTTCTATTTTCTCATAGGATTTCGTCGTTGGAAAGCTAGTAATGGTTGATTAGCAGGGCTGACTCGGTCCCATAGGCTGGGTTGGCACCAGTCTACCATAGAAAGAAACGGCAACCAACTTCGGGAAAATATTCTGCCTGATCAGTGAGCAATCGAAAGAGACATAATCGCCCAATCACGTATCACGTATGGCATGTAACTGACTAACTGAAAATCTGAATAAATCCGATGAGAAAACACATCCGTGTCTTACGCCTGTAGGGATACAAAAGACGATTACCTCCAGATGTCTTCATGTGGGTCACGTGATGGCTTCTTAATGACGTCACTTCATAGAGTAAATAAAGTTGCTAGTCAATCAGTTAACCGTCTTGAGTCAAGATATACGTGTTATTCGTTCTAGCCTGGCTAACCAGTTGCTACTCTGTGCAGCTTACAAGCTCCCGGCGGTGTTTTCCTATGGAAATATCTTTTCACCAGATATAGAAACTATCTCCGGCTGGTAGTTTTCAATTTGGGAAAAAAACTCATGTCTCGCCGTTTCCTTGTTTGAGGGGAATGTATCTTTGCTAGTGACATAACATATAAATCCGGCCCGCTCGAATCTGGAATCCTAAATATGACTTTTCCAGAAACACAGAAGCGTCTTCGGCAGCACCAATTTCTGTTGGGAATTATTACAATTCTCTCTCTTTTAACCCCTTTCACTTTGCTTGTTGGTGCATATCTATTATAGTTTCTATACGTGGGGGACATGTAAATATAATTTTGGGTATGAGTGGTATAAAACTCTCTCTGAGAACAACGTATGTTTGTAATTCCTTTCCATTCAGCTATTCCGTTCCGTCAGTGAAATGAGTTCTTATATCATGGATATAATAGTGACAATGATGGGGATAATACAAACAGGGAGAATATTCCGTTCCGTCCGTGAAATGAGTTCTTATATCATGGATATAATAGTGACAATAATGGAGATAATACAAACAGGGAGAATATTCCGTTCCGTCCGTGAAATGAGTTCTTATATCATGGATATAATAGTGACAATAATGGAGATAATACAAACAGGGAGAATATTCCGTTCCGTCCGTGAAATGAGTTCTTATTGATATCATGGATATAATAGTGACAATAATGGATAATAAAACAGGGAGAATATTCCGTTCCGTCCGTGAAATGAGTTCTTATATCATGGATATAATAGTGACAATAATGGAGATAATACAAACAGGGAGAATATTCCGTTCCGTCCGTGAAATGAGTTCTTATATCATGGATATAATAGTGACAATAATGGGGATAATACAAACTGGGAGAATATTCCGTTCCGTCCGGGAAATGAGTTCTTATATCATGGATATAAAAGTGGCAATAATGGGGATAATACAAAATGGGAGAATATTCTGTTCCGTCCGGGAAATGAGTTCTTATATCATGGATTTAATAGTGACAATAATGGGGATAATACAAACTGGGAGAATATTCCGTTCGTGAAATGAGTTATTATATCATGGCTATAATATTGACAATAATGGGGATAATACAAACTGGGAGAATATTCCGTCCGTGAAATGAGTTCTTATATCATGGATATAATAGTGACAATAATGGGGATAATACAAACTGGAAGAATATTCCGTCCGTGAAATGAGTTATTATATCATGGCTATAATAATGACAATAATGGGGATAATACAAACTGGGAGAATATTCCTTTCTTCCATAGCGCACCCATAATCTGGTAATCCTCGATGTGATTCGAAATTATTTACACCCATTAACTAGTAACCACAACGCGATATATTATAAACCCCACAATTCAGCTTGCGTGCATTTACTCATCTGAACAATGATTATTACATGATGATAATTAATTGTAAAGAAAGTTAAATAAGTCTGTTGCAAAATTAACATGGAACTTTCTGAAGTGTTTAACAAATCAAATAGTCCTGTTATCATTAACTATTTATTGAATCAGTTCAGATGAAATTCTTTCTTTGTAAGATGAGATGAAAGAAGTGAGTAGCCAATATTACTTGTGCGTAATCGAGGTGTGGAAACAGTTAATAAATTGATTTGCTTTGCGTTAGTCGGTATAATGATTAATAAAAAAACAAAAAAGTATTGACAATAAATTAAGATGTAAGTATTCAATAGATTATTTATCATATTGCTTTTTCGGGTGGATAGTATCAAGCAGTCACCTTCCTCCTAAATCGATCATGGTACGATTCGAATCCAGTTCTAACCGTCCGTCTACATAGTGGTATTTTAAGCGTAGTTTAGAGGTGGCATAAGGCCAAAGTTATAGGGAACCAAGTGAGGATCGGACTCACTACTCAGACGTAATTCTTCTTGCGAGGCATGGTGAGACCGAAATTATGGGGCAGCAAATGAGGCTGGAACTCACTAACTCTGTTGTAATTGTCCTCGCGAGAGATGTTGATCTTCTAATCGTAGCTTAGATGTGGCACAAGGCCGAAAGTAAGGGGCACCAAGTGGGAATCGAATTCACTACTTCATTCGTAATTGTTCTAGCAGAACATAGAGATTTTCTAAGCTTAGTACAGGGTACTCAGTGAGGATCCAACTCAGTATCCACTTGTAATTCATCTAGCGAGAAAAAACTGGGAGTTTCTGGGAATAGCTTAGATGTGGCACAAGGCCGAAAGTATGGGGCACCAAGTGGAGATCGAACTCACTACCACATTCGTAAATGTCCTAACGAAACGTGGTAATCTTCTAAGTATAGCTTAGATGTGGCACAAGGCCGAAAGTATGGGGCACAAAGTGGGGATCGAACTCACTACTTTATTCATAATTCTTCTAGCGAGACATAGTGATTTCTAAGCGTAGTACGGGGTACTCAGTGAGGATTCAACTCAGTATCTACTTGTAATTCATCTAGCGAGAAAAAACTGGCAGTTTCTGAGAATAGCTTAGATGTGGCACAAGGCCGAAGGTATGGGGAACCCAGTGAGGATCGAAATCACTACTGAGTCGTAATTGTTCTAGCGAGACAAGCTTGCTAACCATTACACCACTTCGAGGTGGCCCTAAGCGCCCATATCAACACGTGGACAAGCGAGCTCATCATTCACAACTATCGGTAAAAGGAGATAAGAAGGGGAGATAATCAATATACAGTGTGAGTAGAAAGAAGCTTAAAAAAGTTTAATTTATGTTACGCATTATTTACTTTGACGACTACAGGCGGGAATAGAAATAAAAAGGAAGCAACATGTGATGGGAAAATAAGAAAAAGGCAATGAAGAAAACGTAAGTGAAAGAAGAAATGTAACGTTTTCCGGGCGAGTGGTGAGATTTATTAGGTTGGTGTAAAAATAATGACGTAATAATGTCGTTTTTTGACGTATTTTTTAACGTCAAAAAACGACATTATTACGTCATTATTTTTGCACCAACCTAATATTTTAATCTGAGAATGAAGTTTCTTATTTTATGCTAACGTTAGCTCCTTTTCTTGCCTATTGCACGCCACACGACTTCTGCAATTAGAAGATCTCTCAATTTATTTGTGGATATCTTTTTCTCTCTGACTCCAACAATCTGACATACCTACATGGCCGGTATCGTAACAATCGTGACGACCTCAACCGGAAGTAAATAGTTAGAAAGAAACGACTGTATGAGCGAAGAGAAATGTAAAAAGAATATCGTGTTCTGAGATAAACGTTTACGAATATTTTTATGCACTGCAGTGGTCAAAACTTGATTATATCAGAGCAAGCTTTCGTTTCTTGCATTAGATATTTCCCATATTTATTCGCCGTTCTCACAAATTTCACTTTTTTTATTCAATTTCTTCAAAGCTAATACTATTAGTAACATTAATTATGCTTATCAAACCGGTGTATACTTGAGCATACCCGAAAAAAATGGTCTAATATTGCTGTTGTGGGATCTTCCACAACAAACCAGCCTTACCACTTTTTAGGAAGTGCACTCTTCCTATCTGGTAAGTAACATCCTACTTTCATACAAATATAACAAGTATTCATTGGTCAATCACCTCCAATCTAGCTTGTTGATTGGTCAGTTCCGACCAATCAAACCACCTGCACGCGACCAATCTGTTTTCCCGCTCATATGCTGGGAGCCTCACGACCATTATATAAACCCAACACGTGTAAACTCCCTCGAGTTTTCTTTTCATTCATCTCTCTCGCACGTCTCATTCCTTGCTATCAAGTGCCAAGATGTAACCTTCAAGAACTCCCGTCTTAGCCATTGCGGTGAGACGTTAAAAAACAATTACCAACATTCACGAACTCTGAAATCACTTCTGAGCTTTTACCAACTTTAGAACTCACAATTCCAAACTTTATTCATCTAAACTACAGTTTAATATTACTTCTTTTTAATATGAACTCAGGTACAACTAATACCTAATCAAAGGGACACGACTCTGTCCTACCTTTTCAGTTCGCAGGCATGTATATCAAACTTTAATAAATTTAATTGTTATGTTTTGAAATCATTCCGTTCAGTTTTGTATTTTATTCTATGTGCTATTTACGTCAAATATAAACTACATTGTGTCCACGCATTGTCCTTAATCTCACCTTTCCTAGCCTAAGTTAAATATTGGTAACTCAATCACTACAATAATGATGACTGCGACGTTCGTCTTTCGACTTTCCTGACAACAATGGTAATACTACCGCTACATCTTTGGTGACTACCTTCAACGTTCAGATTAACATTCTACATTGGTGATCCCGTTGGAAATAAACAATAATGGTAACCCCTATCGCTACACTGTTGTTGCACAACTCCCACTGTTCCCACAGGCTGCAGCCACTTGTTAGCGCCGTTTTAGTAGTCCTTTCAAAAGTTATTATAACTCTGCTGTTAAGGCATAGATGAAAGAAAACGGAGAAATCAATGACAATTTATAAAATTCCTGGATTAGTAGGAAAAGCTTTACCTCAAGCCTACCATCGTCCATTCAGGTTTTAGGGTAACGCATTTATTCTCTTGACAGGAACTTCTTCACAGAAGGTGAGTTCCTCTCTACTAATGTGAAAGATCGTCGTTTATACATTGATGAGTTCTATGAATTTAATAGATTGTAGGGATTGTCCGTATTTTAGGTGGGTGTGTATTCATATGTAACCCATTAAGAAACTGTTGTGGTAGGATCCACCTAATTTGCATAGTGGTGTACCGACCATATAAATATGGTTGGTACCGGGAAGAGAGGGAGGAATCAAGAGATTCAACCAGAGACTCTGCCCGACTGCGACTCAGTCAACACATTCTCCAGGAACGGTCTTACCAGGAATATACAAAAGACTATATGTAAATATTGTGTACACTTTCTTGTTTCAATACATTTTGTTCTAAGTACATTTTGTGTTGCATTATTATTCCATGCATTAGTCAAGTTTCAACAGAAACATTAAAAAACTTGAATTTCGAACACAGAGCGTTTATTTTATATATATATATATATATATATATATATATATATATATATATATATATATGTGTGTGTGTGTGTGTGTGTGTGTATGTGTTATTTTATATATATAATATATATGTATATATTTTATATATATATATGTATATATATATATATGTGTGTATATATATATATAAAGACAGGTTTCGTTAAATAATTTAGACATGTTCTGTCTACTATATATATATGTGTGTGTGTATATATATATATATATATATATATATATATATATATATATATATATATATATATATATATATATAAAGACGAGTTTCGTTAAATAATTTAGACATGTTCTGTCTACTTATTCTCCATACGATCCTTTCATATAAGCGGATAAGCTATTTTTGTGCGGTTATTAAAAGACGAGAGGAAAACACCGTGTTGGCTCATATTGTATTTATTTCCGAGTACTTTCGACATAGCATAATGTCATCATCAGGTATTGTTAATTATAGAGTAAGTATTTAGTGTTCATGGTGTTGAAGGACAAAATTACCATTTTTATATGTGGAGTCAGGAACGCTCTGTCATGACTTGGGTGGCGTGGACACCGTTTAAGGGGAGGTAATTAGGTATGCTGTGGAAAAATTTCGGACTTGAGTAGTTGCTAGATAAAGGAAAAACTATTAATGACAAGCGCTAACATTTAAAGCCTATCTATACTAGGATCGTTACCATCACCTCCAAGAAAATTGGAGATATAATTAGGAAGGAAAATATACCCAACATCGATTCAAATGCCGGAGTTTATCAAATAAATTTTATACAATGCAAGAATGTTTGAGAGAGGCATCACATGATCTAATTGACCGCATCTATGAACACAAGAGAGACTTGCGTTTCGACAATCGATTTAACTCTCTCATTTAACTTCGAAACGATGATAGTCATAACTTTAATTTCACTAATGCCGCCTTAAAAAAGAACATAATTTTTTGAGGAGAAAATACTTTGAAAACTTAATAATAATATTACCAACTATAAACACACGCCTAAATCATTACATTACATCGCTATCTTTCTTCATTCTTAAAGAATCTAACTTATATCTATCAAATACAAAGAATACATTCTTAAAGAGGCGAGCCATCAATCAGAACCCTGTGACTCCCCGCTGTACAGGCTGACCGTACAAGGGTGAAGATAGAACCCCAACTAGATAGACATATGCACACAATGACAAATACATATTACCATCCGTTGCCTACTCAGACATACAAGAATCTTCATATAACTATATATACATAGAATTATCGACAATTTTAATACACGTGACAAGTGTCTGACCAATGAGAACTGGTCCAAACATAATTGTAAATGCTTAAGTGTTTTCTGTCTGTTTTCTCTCAATTTGTGACGAAACCATAATAAATCTGAAACATGCTGGATTAATATACGTTTCCTATTTGTTCTTTTATTTTATCTATCTATCTATCTATCTATCTATCTATCTATCTATCTATCTATCTGTGGCCATTGAGGTCAAAACCCAGGTGCAGCAGTCTGCTTCATGCTTATACGCAATCACCTGGTTTGACTTCAATGTCCCCTTTTATATTTATATACGCTCTGTCCGTGGTATTGAACACTTTAATCCATAAATATAGTATACTATATCATATATATATATATATATATATATATATATATATATATATATATAAACTCACATCTATCCAACCAAATATGTTAGCTCTATCTCTGATATTGAGCGCTTTCTAATAAGTACCATATATAATATATAAATAATTATACATATTTATATTTATTTATATTTATATACACTTTTCACACACACACACACACACACACACACACACAAATATATATATATATATATATATATATATATATATATATATGAAAGAAAAATATACGGAAAAACAAACAAAAATCCTTATATAAATTATGCTGTTTTAATTTAATATAAATGTCAATTCGGACGTTTCGTTCAAATAAATCATCTTCAGGACATATTCATAAAATATAATTAACATTATCAATTCAACATGACAAAGACGATGGACATAAGAACAAGACTAATCCAAACTGATAACTGAAAGTTTTATAAGATCAGTTTTATAAGATCAGTTATCGTCTTTGTCATGTTGAATTGATAATGTTAATTATATTTATGAATATATCCTGAAGATGGTTTATTAGACCGAAACGTCCGACGTTGACATTTATATTAACATTAAAACAGCATAATTGCATATAAGGATTTTTGTTTGTTTTTTGCGTATATTTTTCTTCATACTGTCTGATCTATATCCATATATATATATATATATATATATATATATATATATATATATATATTTGTGTGTGTGTGTGTGTGTGTGTTTGTGTGTTTGTGTATGTGTGTGTAAACTGTAGTAATAGTTCTGAATCTCTCTTCGGTATGCCCATTTTATTTTTTCTTGGTTCAGAGGTTAGGTATTTAAGAATAAGTATTGTTACAATGGTCGCGCTCAAGTTAGACTTGCGCTTAGTTGGAACAACTAAAGAGAAAGCTTGACTAATTTTTGGAATGACACGTGCGAGCACCATACATTGGAGAGTAGGAAGGGAATTTCGTCAGTCAGTGGACTGGGAAAGGCAACGATCCTCAGAGTGAACGTAATTACCATGTTGTACTGCATCTTGGAACAAGGCAGAGAAAAAGAACGGGACTGAGAACTGTCTTTTTTATAGACGTTTTACGAAGCCAAGTAGTGTAATAATCATATTTCTAGTTTCTTTACACTTAGCATCACGGGTAAATGTATTTCTTTTTTTTTCTTTTTGTATTATTTATTATTATTACTTTATTTCTTTTATCGATTTTATTTCATTTTCCCTGTTATCTGCTACAATAGAAGATGCAACTATTAGTCTCACATGACTTTCTCCGTTGACTCCGAGTGCTGTAATCCAATCAGGCCCATCTGACTCGAATTTCTCAACACCAGAGGATATCTGTTCATTTCACAAAGCTGTCCCATGGAAAAAATATGGGAGAAAACAGGAATCGCCACTTACTCTCCTGATCGATGTGAAATGATCCATTTGCAGAAACGAGTAAGAAACATTAACCACGAATCCAAACAAATAAATAAATAAACATCGCACAACTCCAAAGCAGTTTGCTGAATATCCTACACAGAATATTGATGCTGAATTTATCAGTAAAGATTAAGTTAAACTCTATTTGGTGGTGATCAAGCCATAAACAGACTGGAATGTAAATACAGGAATAGTAAATTTATGACAGATTAAATCCTTTAGTCGTAATTTATTATCGATGCATATTTATTTATATATTTCCTGTCCCATCTGTAGTGGGAAGGGAGGTAAATCAACTAATTAGTAAATTTATGACAGGTTACATCCATTAGTCATTTTAAACATCTATACAAATAAAATGTTTATCTGAATTTAGATAAAATTAGTCATCAAGCAAAAGGAACCGTTTACTTAATCAGTTTCTTTAATCCCACGTTTGCTAGTTTGCAGTCTTATTTGTCCAAGCCTTTCATGTGAGGCACTCTACTACTTTTGTCTATTAAGTGGTCGTCTTGTTTCAACTTGGTCTCAAAATAAACTTTGTCATCCTTGTCGTTCTGTTGCAAATCTTTTTCTCACGAGAGATATTTCTATTTCACTGTTACATCAAACACAAAATTTTTAAGATGAAAAGATACTGAACGATTTATATAACACCTGGAATAAACAATGGATCCTAGTTACCATTGAACGTCCAGAGAGTATATAGACGAAATGAATTAATTAAACTGCTCATTAACCTCTATTTTAGTTGTGACTTCTTTATCTCCATTTTATTGAATATCAGTACATTGTTTGAAGACTTTTATTTCATTGCATCTCACTAGTAAAACTTTCTAACAATACCGCCATTTTTGACGGCACGGGTACACTAATGATAAATAAGTTTCATTTTTGCTAATCATTTTTATTCTTCAGAAAATGAAGTATATTTTATTCAGTTGTATATTCGCCATTATTTACAGTGTTACCAGCTCTTCAGATAGATCTTCGATACTTTTGAATGATATTCTGTGAACTCTTGAATATGGTTTTCATTGCAGAGAGTTTTCTCGATCATAGCATTTTGCAGTAACCGAAAATCTTAGTAATCAGGTCATCGATAAAATCACATCAACGGTGCCTTGCATGATGGTCTTGCATAGGATGTTATGCCGTGAGACGTGGCCAAAACCATGACATCTTCCGACGCTTAATAGTGGCGAGAAATAATTTCTGTCGGCCCACGGGACTTTTGACCTTGCACCGTGCATTTATTCTTGAGCGTCTGGGTCCTCTTACATGCCTCAACCAGGAGTGTTTAACTCCTGGTTGAGGCATATAAGAGGATCCAGAATATGGCGAGTGGCGTAGGACAAACCGACCGAGTTGTCATTTTTTTTCTTATGTTAATTTTGCACTATGCAACCATTCATTGATTTTGCATTTTTCATTTAATCCACCATGTACGCTGCCACCGTCATACAAAAACTAAAGTATTAAGAAACAGAAAATATCGTTAGAAACAAAGAAGTGGAGTTAACTGCTATGTAATATCAATCGTCCTATATGGCAATGAAAGCTCTGCAGTCTCATCACAGGTAACGAAAAGACTTGAGGTTCTACAGAAGGATGCTGAGAATATCATGGACTGAACATGTGGGCAACAACGGAGTTTTAAAGAAAATGGAAAGAAAAAGGACTCATATATTTAGCATCAGAAAGAAAGTTGAAATTTCTATGGCGCATAATGAGGAAAGAGGGCTTGGGGAATTTGACACTCACAGGTCGTACGTGAAGGCAAAAGGAATGAGGAAAACATGGCGTAACCTAGTTAACGAGCTTGTGTTAATGGTTGACAGAAAAGAGATAGCAAAAAGTCAAATTTTACTAAGAGCTACAAAAGAACATGTAGTTGAGGAGAGCCATGACCTGAAGGCACACGGCACATATACAGTAATAATTCAAGATAATATCGCATGATAATGAAACGCTGATAAAACAGAGACAAATAAAGAGATTGTTCTACCATACAAATTGAGGGTTGCAAGAAAGGTCAGCGTTACCAAATTTTCTTGTCACTTTGGGGGTTACATTTAAAATAAACTGTGTGTAACTTGGTTTGCTAATGAGAAGAAAGTTAATTCAAAATTTATTAGTGCTTTACTTTCAGATCGAATCCGTTTCGATACTTATAGCACAATTTAACAAACGACATTTAAGGGTTGAGAATCAAGATTTAATGAGAATACGACGAGCAAGTCCGATTTGAAGACGTGTATTAGATTTTTTGTTTTTTAAAGGATTTCGTTAGAAACAAAGAAAAGAGTTCTGAGCTGTTGTTTTATTAAGCTTCCAATATAACAGCGAATCCTGGACATTTTCCTCACAGATGAAAAGGAGACGTGGAGCAACAGAGATTTGATTCTACTGAAGTCATAACATTGAATGACATTTGATCGAAAACTGGCGTCACAGAAACCGTATGAACAAATCTTAACTCCGTGGAATGGCTTCGTTTCACTAAAAAATCCAAACATAGAAAATTAAGAAGTAAGTAACTTTTATATCTGAATAATGCTTGTTTAAATTATGTATCATTTTATAAATGCTGTTGTTTATTCAGGATAATGAATTCTTTTTCTCCTTAAATTCAACACTGAAGTTTTCTTTCACGTAATAATATTACTTAATAATTTGGTTTTAGTCTCAGCAGCATCAGACCCTTGACTGCCACAATCGTCGTGGGGATGAACCTATATTTGTATTTTTGTATTCCCTTGCTCATACAAACCGGAAATGCATAAAGTTTCTGGAAAAACTTAATAAAAAACATTAATTTATTAATATAGATGTTATATAGGAATAAAGTGTAGCTGCCGACACTTGAGCTTGAACATAGACCACCAGTGAGCAAACACAGGCGATCCCATTATTGAATTAAGTAGACCACGTGACTATAGAGGAAACGCATATATGTAGGAAGTTGCTTACGATTGACGATCGTTATTTCTATTCTATCCTCTATTTCTATTCGGATCGCTACTTCTATTTTATTCTCAATTACTATACGGTTCGTTATTTTCTATACTATTAGTCTATATTGGTCATTATACGGATTACTATACGAGCGAGTATTATCAAGCAAGTACTATTAGTGCGAGTGATATTCGAGGGCGTCTGACACCAGCATTGTTCAACGGCGTTACTATAGTTGTATCTGCGATTACAAAGTCTCTACTACAACGAGCATTACAAAATTTAAAACGAGTATTTGTTAACATCACAAAAGATGTGTATTTGGATATTTTCAGAAGTCAGCACCTCTTGTCCTTAACTCGTAAGAGCACAATTAGGAATCACCGGTGACGAAGATCCTAAACGTATTATTTATCATGTCTTTACGCTGCGTAGGATGGCTTGCTTTTATTAACCTGATATCCTGATCATTTATGATATTTTAGTGGCTTACGGCCATATCACGTTGGAACAACGTTTCTCGTTCGATCACCGAAGTTAAGCAACGTCGAGCCTAGTCAGTACCTAGATGGGTGGGCGAATATAAGGTGTTTTAAACTTGGATGTGTAAGTGATGAGATGGGTAACAGCCCGGAATGAGAAATCCGAGTTGAAATTCCCGTCGGGTTCGTTACCTTCACTTAAGCGCAAATACCCCTGAGAAAGGTATAAATGTGCCTCTTTTCTCCCCACTATAGGTTAAAAAGGCAGGCGTTGTATCAGAAAATCACTAACATCTCCCTCACAACGACAATAATCGCAATCCAAAAATTTGGTTTGAAATAACCTATAAGAAGTTGATTAGCCGTAAAAAAATATCAATCACTTCATCAATCAATCACAGATAAAGAGAAGACAAGAGTGATGTGGAACTACAGAAGGTTGCTGAGCATATCAAGGGCGGATCACCTGAGTAACGATAAAGTTTCATGGAAGAAAAGCATTTATTCTTAGAATCAGAAAGAGACTGTTGCAATTTCTTAGACATATAATGAGAAAAGAAAAATAAGAAAATCCGAGTCCAGTAGACTTGGTTGGCAACCAGTCTAGCGCAAAAAGTGACGGCAGCCTATCACTGGAATTCTTCTGCTAAGTCTATAATGAATCGAAAAGAGGCATGATCGCTCAAAGTGCATGACGAATGGTACGGAAGAAAGGAAGGAAGGGAGAAGTTTCATTTCTCATCGTTTTTTTTTTGTATATTTTTGGAATCCACTATGTTATATTATGCAGTCGTATGTTGCATTGGGAGGTTCATAATAAAACAAGAACCTTATTATCCTCGAGGCAAATTTTGCAGAAATGAATTACGTTCAGCCGATATCTTTTCTCTAATACTGACGCCACGGAAAATCTCACTGCAGGGTTGATTAAGAGAACAGTGATGAAAACATGAAAGTCGTCGAAACTGTAATGAATATTTCAACATTCTCAGCAGGAGAATTATATAGAACTAGTAATTTACATTAAAACCCCGAGGATATTTTTGCGCACAGAAAATATCCGAAGTTTTTTCGACAAATTAGGAGTAAAATTTGTAATATATGCATTATTTATTAGGAACTTTGTAAGGTTATCGAACAACTTTATGAGTTTTATTCTTACCGTATGCTTTCAGTTTCTGGTATTTTGAAATCCAAGGTTCGATATAATTAGGAGACAAAGAATTCATAAAATCACTTTTTAGAGTGAAATTCTGAGACAAAATATTTCTGTAGATCTACATCGCTGTTGTCTCAAGTGTTTTCTTCATTTGCGATAGATAAATTTATTTAAAGAAGGTTCATATTTTGGGATTGTAATATTTAATTCTTATTATCCATAATTTCTGTAGATCCACATCTTTGTTGTCTCAAGCGTTTTCTTCATTTGCGATAGATGAATTTATTTATTTATTTGAGGCTTACAGCTTTGTTATGGTAATTTACCCACGCGCGCATGGACTCTCCTAGCTATAAATAGGAGCAGGTACTGCCTTTTAGAGGGGGGGGGTTCCAGCAGTCAGCTCTGACAATCGGTTCCAACTTTCTTGCTGTAACACTATCGTTTGTATATGCTGCATTACTGTTTCAGTTAATATATTTGTTAAACTCAATTCCTCTCTTTGTGTCTTTATTTCTGGCCCCTAACAAGGCCACAACAAGGTTATTTAAAGAATGTTCATATTTTTGGATTGTAATATTTTATTGGGAAGATAATGAAGATTTTCTGATACAAGTTCAACTATTTAACCCATAGGTGGAGAAAAGAGGTGGATTCATAGCTTTCACATAAGTGAATTTAACAAATCCGACTGCGTATCGAGTCATCTCTGGTTTCAGTTCTTCAAATCACAACGACGGATAATTTCCTTTTTTGCTCGCTTTATTTTATGAGGGACAGTAGTTTTTTTTTACAGTAAGGTTCACCTCGTACAAGACACGAGGGGAGGTCACTCAAAGGAAAGGGTTACGTTGAGAGACAATTTGTTCGGATAGGAGGGGAGAATAATGGTTAACCATAGACTTGAACAGGGTATGATCGGGGAAACAACCCCTTGGAAGTCCGTTCCACAGAGCAGTGCTTCGCAGGAAGAAGCTTTTCTTACCGATGAAATACAGAGGGAATGTCGGTGGTTTGCTATTATGTAAGTAGCATTGTGTGTCCTGGCCGTAAAGCTTTGAACTAGCGGATCCAAGAAATGTAGTTTTTCCAAGCAATAGATAGATCAGCGAGAGGCCTGCCATATCCCGCCTGTCAGAGAAGGGTGGAGAATAATTCGTCTCATTTGGTCTGATTTGGCTCTTGTAAACGTAAAGGATTGGATGAGGAGTTACGTACTTACTGGAGCCTGCATCTTTAGCAATATATCGTATGTACGAGTTCCACTTAGGTCATCGTTTCTAGGAGGAAGCGAGAATGAGATAGGGGTGATCGAGGAAACACTTTTCGACCGATTGGCCAAAATCGCATCACTATGTGCTGCTTTGCCTTCTTAAGAAATCTGGATATATGAGGCATCTTGACTCTTTTAATTCTTGCATCCGTTTCATTATCTTCGGGCTCTTTTGGTCTTATATCAATAAACATCCATTAGAATCTATTACTGTCTGAATTCCACATCCATGAGATTCAAACAACTCCTACTCACCTCGAGTTATCAGAGTTCTGACTAGTAGTTTGCCATTTAGGGTCAGCCTACGCATTCTGTAACCCAGTCATTGTAGCCCTGACTCCATTTTAAATGTCCAAATATAAAATAAAATAAACCCCTTAAATTCAAAATTTTAAATAGGCAGTGCTTAGAGATCAATTAGATAAATTATGGTTCCAAGCATTATATAAAGCTATTTAATTATCAGTAATTTTGAATGCAATCCTTGAATTCAGCAGTTTGTATTTGAACTCAGTGGAAACGGTGAATAAGCAAGAACTGAGCAATACTAAAATAAGTACTAGACGTGATATCTCTAGACGTGGCAGTGGTACGAGAACAGTCTACACTCTACACTCTGTATAGATTAAATAAACAGTTCAGTTGGGATTTCCCTATAGGCTGCCCAGATCAATATACGCTTGATCAAGGCCGGAAGGTACAACAAACGTAACGTTGTGACAACAGCAACAAAAAGGAGGGCAATAGTCCACATGCAAATAGTATAAATAATTATAACTATTTATCCAAGACGTTCCGGCTGAAACGATTTCATTTGATTCTTATTTTATTATTATTAACGGTTGTGACAACTATTTCGGGACGAATTTGATAAACTAAACGTAACAACCATGGAACTGCTGGCAGTGCAATTGTTACGGGTGAGCAAACTGGAATCGGCTGGCCGAGTTCAAATTCCCCCCTCGTCTTTTGCACTCATTTTCTAACTGATATGTTTTGGAAAGAAATGAATCTATATCTTTTCCAACCCCCACGCCGGCTTTGTGTCTCGTTTAGGCGAAGAACTGTTCCGAACTGTGGATAATGCAACGGGAAACTATTCCATTCCCAAAAAAAGTCATGGCAATTCACAGCCAATGACAGAATCTGTGGAGAGTTATGTGCGCCTACATCCGGTTTATTCTATCGTGCTCCGCGCCTGTGTGGGACTTTTCCGAATTCTTGCTTCCCAGTCAACTTTGATCTTCAAAAATTTAAATGCAATGTCAATCGTTATTTTTTGTTTTCTTAATTCTTGTTCTTTTATTGCCCTCTCTCCTTAATAGAAGTGTTTTCATATTCTATAACACTTAGCAAATCCTTGTGTCCTCATGACTTCATTGCTTTGCTTGGGGTAAAATGATTAATATGTATGTATACACACACACACACACACACACACACACATATATATATATATATATGTATATATATATATGTATATATATATATATATGTGTGTGTGTGAATAAACAGGAATGTATATCAGTCTACCATGTTTCATTTTTATTAAAGCTTCATCAGAGATTGAGTGAAAACAAACAAAAAGACAGAAAACACTGGTATTTATGTGAAAATATGATGTTGTTGTGGTCGCTTGAATGTTATTAAAGAGATTTTCACATGTAAACCAGTGGTTTGTCTTTTTGTCTGCTTTCTCTCAATATCTGATGAAGCTTTAATAAAAGTGAAACATGTTAGATTGATATACATTTCTTATTTGTTCTTTTCCTTATGTCGGATTCCAATCCATATTTATCTGTATTTGATCTTTAACTTATATATATATAAGTTTGTGTTTGTGTGTGTGTGTTTGTGCGTGTGTGTTTGTGTGTGTGTGTGTACGCGCGCGTGTTATGATTAATAATACTTCATCAAAATGATACTAATTATACATGTAAACAAAAATGGCGGCGTAAAGGGAAAGTGAAGAATAAAGTCTGTAGCCTAATCAGTTCGACAGCTGTCACCGAAAATTGGGTAGAGGTTCAAGTTAGCCGCTTATTTTCTTTATTTCCTAACGAATTTGCGATAAAAAGCGATAAAAATTACGATGAAGCAATTTAAATCAAAATTTAATTATAATTGACAATCTATTCACCCTTCCCTGGGTCCAATGCCTGTTTTTGGCACCAATATTCTGGATAATTTCTATCCAGTGGGATAATCCATAATTGTTAAAATCTTTCGTTCTTCTGTTTTACAAACCTAGGATCTGCCATGTCTTAAGACATTCCAATAGATTCAGGTGACTCGGTTTTGGATCAAGAATTATCCTTCTCCTAAAGGGCTTGCCAGTCAAAGCTAGAGAGTCCAGTATACTCTACTATTTAACGCATCGTGAGAGGACAGAGGAAAAGAAGTGGATTCACATCTTTACCAAGAGTACGTGTACAAATGTAAATGCAACGAACTCGACTAGAGATCGAACCCGGCTCGCCGATTTATCGTTTCGAACCGCGAACCGCTACAATCATCATCTTTCGGCCTCAGCCGAGATTGAACTCACTACACCTTTCCAGTATTCCTTATCTGTCATAGCTAACACTTTGATTGGTGTAGT
>CAHIKZ030001114.1:2820000-2830000 GCA_903632075.3 Acanthosepion pharaonis | reverse complement strand
ATCCAAAAGTAAAAAAAATATCTCTTCTTAATTATAAAACAGATTGTCCTCACAGATATTAAAAAAAATGTGTTATAAAAACACGATTAACCGCGCGAAAACGATTTCCTCCTAGGACGCATTATTTTATAGAAAATTAAGCAACGTAAAACAAACACTTATCAAAAATAATTTCTCAAACTGCTGCTGATGGTGGCTCTGAAGCAATTTAAAAAAAAATAACATATCCATCTTGATATAAAGACAAAATAACTATTTACAGATGGAAAATAATGTAATTGTAGCAGTTTTAACGATGCTGCTGATTTTGATCTGAATATTGTATGTGAAGAACACAGGTCAGTAGATATCCTATTAAAACTTTCAAAGTTATGGGTCCTCTTGGAAGATACTAACATTTAGATTGGTGCATCGTCCGTGTCGGAGCTTTAGACTCAGACGCATACTATTGTTACTATGGGATCTTTATTCTAACCGGCTTTCTAATAACAGCTGAAGGTAACGCTTTCTCTTTTAATACTATGGATGTCCAGACAGCTATAAATTTAGAATTATTTTCACTCCCAGTTATAAGTAGCCAAATAGAGACAGGATTAATAGACATTTTAATGATCATCTTGGTGAGATATGTATCATCTTGATGAAATAATGTGATTTTTATGCAACAATACATCTATCTATCTATCTATCTATCTATCTATCTATCTATCTAAATATATTATATATAGAGATAGATAGATAGATAGATAGATAGAGAGAGAGAGAGAGAGGGGGGACAATTAAAGCGGTAGAAATACCACCCACATAAAATTCTATAAGACATCAGTGGCAAATATGTCTAGCTAATGTTTTAATATTATGTGGGAGTTATTTTGGGGAGATGTATGTGGAAGGCACATGGTCTCTCTCTCTCTCTCTCTCTCATATATATATATATATATATATATATATATATATATATATATATAATAGCTGGCCACTCGCATTCGAGGATATCCGTCTACTATTGCAGACGCTCGTTCAGGCACATTTGTGTTTGCTCAACACCCACAGAGTCCTCATGTGGTTTATATTGCAACTATGCTGAACAGACCTTAGTTACAGTTTCTGGGAAAGAGCGTGTTATCTAGCGTGATGAACAAGGCCAGCACGCTTAAACCCTCGGCCACGATGACTTGTGACTTTGTGCTAGCACAGTTATCGACGGCCGTCAAGAGTTCCGTCTACCCAATTTCACTCACAAAGTTTGGATCAAACCGTGGTCTGGTTTTCAATCAATTTCCATATATATATATATATATATATATATATATATATATATATATATAAATATATAATTATAAATGAATGGTGAGAGTTGAATTAGACCAGGAAACAGTAGTATTAAAAAAATGATCAATACACATATGAATAGATAAAAATTTAACATGTCAATCTTTTAGGCACAGAAAATTAAGAAATCAATTCCGCTACTTTGGTTTCAACCTTCGGCATCTTCAGGCAATTTTTGTCAGTGGATTATTTAATGCTTTGTTTTTTAAAAATGAAAAAAATTATGAACGTTATATTTAAAAAAAAATAAATAAATAAATGAATAAGTGCACGAACGTGATGGGGAGGAGGAGGACGAGGAGGAGGGGGGAGGAGGAGGAGGGGGTAAATCAAGTGGATTGGAAATCTATTGATGGTGGATTAAAGGAAATATACTTACGTTCTTTTTATCCTACTTCAAAAATAAAGTGTTAAGAAATCAATTAATCTAAATCCTTTGAAGGTATCGTAAAGTTGAAACCAAGGTAGCGGAATCGGCTGATGTCCAAATTTATATGTATATATATATATATATATATATATATATATATATATATATAATGGATAGGTTAATAAGAAAGGGAAAAACGAAAGGGTACCAATATAATCAGTACGATAAACATTTATAAAATATTAATTATTAACCATATGGCGTTTATTAAATATTAATTATTAGCCATATGACAGAAATGAAGCTCGGAGAGACAGGTTTTAAGTTCGTAATTTTTGGACACGCCTGTGTCCTTTATCAACGAACCGAGAAATAAACAGAGAAATGGGAATTACTGAGCGACAGATATTTTTGTAGATGAGGTATTTTCCAGTGGAAGTCATATTGTTAGCAAAAAACAAACAAAAAACTGTTTGATTTCTCGATTTAATCATATATACGTCTCTCTTTCTCTCTCTCCCTCCCCCCTCTCTCTCTCTCTCTCTATATATATATATATATATATATATATATATATTGTGTATATTTAGGCAGCAATGTTTCATTAATGCATGCTTTATTAAATAATATAGACAAGTTTTGTCTGTTTATTTTAAGTAAGTTCCTTTCATATTGTCTGATGAGCTTTATCACATTATCGTTGAAAGACGAAAGGAAAACATCATATTGATACATGTTTAAATCCATTCTAAGCTTTCGGCTTACACAAGCCATTATCAAAGATGACAATTTCAATAAATCAAATAACAATTAACGAAAAAACTTGCTGCATGAAAATTTCCAAATTACGACAAACTCGTATATACGAGACGCGGAAGTGAAAATCGCGTGGCAGCTCGTGACGTCCCACATGACCACGCGAGAGTTAAAAACAAGAAGTATTAAGTGTGGGAAGCCGTTGGTATAAACCAATGGCTTCTGTTATCAATTATAGGCATTTAAGGATATTTGTGGAGATTTCATAGTTTATTTTGTTCAGGTTGTTTGATTTATTTTCTTGGTAGAGATTCCTATTACTTTCTACACAGTTTATAATTTCCTTCTCTTAGACTGGCTGCCAACCAAGCCTAGAGAGCCGATCTGCCTTGCTGCTAAGCACCTAACTAGTGTGAAGTGAATGCAACAGATTAAATTTGAACTTGTTTCTTTGATTCCACTTTGCGAGCGAATAATCATTACGTTGACCGCACTTAATTGCGGTGTTTACTCATTCCCCCACGAGAATGAGATGTGTCACAAGTCAGATTAATGTGGGGACCCGAGCGTGTACACTCGGGCAGGGACAAAAATTCCCCTCAGCCCCCGAAACCGTCGGTTGCGCTGGTCTCGGTGCGAGCACCGATCCCTCCCTCTTCTGCTATGGGAGGGCGCAACCTCGGACAGCTGTTACCCAGGGCTGGGCACCTCTCAGTGTAATTTTCCTCAGTTGCCCCTCTGTCCTTTGACAGAGAAGCCCCTGAGCGCACTCTGTCCAAGGACAGAGACGCAACTGAGAGATAATAAATAATGCGAAATTCCTCCAACGAGGTATTTACGCGCTAAATATTCTACGTACACTGATTCAAAGTTGCCCGTTAAGTATAGTTATCGCTCTCTTTATGCTAATCAGCTACTACCTAAACCAATACCATTACACTTATTAAATTAAAAACGTATTTTTTTAGTGCACGTGTTTTGGGGGTTCAAATGATATTTCTACTAAATTTTAATATTCAATTTCAGTTAAGAACTTAAAATAAAATTGAATATATACATTCTATAAATTGGGTAAAAAAATTGAGAGAATTTTCTACAATGGTTCTTTTTTATAATGTTGTAATAAAGTTTTCTAATGTTATAAAGTTATAAATATTAGGATGAACTTTTATATCCGATTTACCGTATATACTCGCCCGTCATGTGACTTTTGAAGAATTAATTTTGAAGTTAATTTTAAGGGGCACTCATTATACACATTATATAAAATTAGCATATGTACTGCTTGCTCTGGCTACGCCGTTGACCAAACTATATATCCTTTTACTGTAGTCAAATTAGCTTTAAAATAGGTCTTCATAAGTCGCATGATACGATAGTATATACGGTAAGTGCATTTTAAGTAACTGGTGTCAATTTCACTCAGTCTGTTACAATACCTGAAATACTCCAATTTCCCTAGCTGGAGTTTACTTATTTTCATGCGTTTTTTAGCACCTTGTTCAGGTAACTCTAATTAAGACGTACTTTTTTTTTCTTTCTCATCTATATCAACATTCACAGCAAGGCAAGCAGGTGGATTTTGAAGAATTCAGAAAAAAAAATCCGTGTTTGAATACAATTTCTATTGACTTGCAAAGCTCTCTCGATAATATATTGATTAGAAATCGTCGAGGCACAACTGTAATTATAATTATAACTAAATATACTTTAATTTGTAATTAATCTATTGCCTTTGGCACAACGCATATTTTTCTTTATTTTAAGAGAAATTTACAATGGGAAAAAAGATTATCAATGAATTCGCTCTCTCGCTTAATATTTTGTATATGCAATGAAGTGATTATTGCGCAACAGGTGATCCATAGAACCTTTCTTCATAACTTGTTCACATTGAAAATCTATTAAATTAACATTCGATAACGATTATTGATGACATCTTTTATTTCTCGGTCATTAAAACACCGTTATTTATTATTTAGTAAAAATTTAGATCAAGAGAAGAAAGAATAAGCAAATTTTAACACTATTCTTTTAAAGAAACATGGAATAATTTTAAGAAATCTCTAAAATCATTAAGCTCCCCCACCCATAGTCCCCAAATCTGTAAATTTATTGAGACCCCCCCCGCTCAATAAGGAATGCAGAAATATTTTCTATTGTATCCTCTTTCTTTGCTCCGTCTCTCTATAAAGAAAATATTTTAATGTTTATACCGTTTATGGAGATGGAGAAGTGATTGAAGCTGAGATGCCAGGTCAGGATCAATAATGTTACAGATACTTATTTAGATTTTACGAAGAATCTCTAAATACGTAGCAGGGGCATCAGACCATATGTAGCATCAATATTCACAATAAGGACGAATAGTCAACTCATA
Source organism: Acanthosepion pharaonis (assembly GCA_903632075.3). Lineage (NCBI taxonomy): Eukaryota > Metazoa > Mollusca > Cephalopoda > Sepiida > Sepiidae > Acanthosepion > Acanthosepion pharaonis. Next base: position 2,825,162 of record CAHIKZ030001114.1, on the reverse strand, counting down.
AATATGTAAGAGATTCTTGAAAACACGCTCCTCTGTAAGTGCTGTAATAATAATAATAATAATAATAATAATAACAACAACAACAAAAAACAATAAAAAGCAATAATAATAATAAAAAATAATAATAATAAAAATAATAATAACAATAATAATAATAATAACATAATAAAAACAACAATAACAATAACAACAACAATAATAATAATAACAAAAATAATAACAATAATAATAAAACAACAATAATAACAACAACAATAACAATAACAATAAATAACAACAATAAATAATAACAACAATAATAATAATAAAAAAATTAATAATAATAATAATAATAATAATAACAACAACAATAATAACAACAACAACAATAACAATAACAAAACAATAATAATAATAACAAAAATAATAATAATAATAATAATAATAATAATAATAATAACAACAATAATAAAAACAACAATAATAATAATAATAATAATAACATTGCCCGATTAGGAACATTCCATATACTAAGAAAAGTGCTATCAATTAAATGACAATTCTCCCATGGGGCCTAAGGTCCATAGTTTGGACCCGGCTCTACAGGATATGAAAACATAAAATAAAAATAATAATTTGAAAAATATAGTTCAGATTAAAAAACAAAATGATTGACGTAACTCTTCCAATATTTCTCAACAGTTAAGAGGAATGCGTGATTTAAGGAATGAAAAAGAAAAGAAAAATCAGTGTTTGAAAATGTCAAGATGAACAAGATGGCCATCATATTATTCACGTTTCACTTGCATTCTGGCGACATGCAACTGAAACGTTCATCATCAGGACAGACGTTTTTTTTTTCTTACTCGACAGGCAACGTTTATACAAGAACTTAGAATTCTTTTTATAGATTTATATATTTTTATACTTGAAAAATTAAAAATAATATATGAATTGAAAAAAGACAAAATTTTATTGATATTAGGCTCCTATCCCATGACTTTTGGCATCAGTATACATACATACATACATATATATATATATATATATATATATATATATATATATATATATATATATATATATTTATATATATTTCAAGACATTTTTATGTTTATACATTCTTTTTTATAGATACAAATATTTAAGTAAATGCTCTGTTTATGATAAACAGTATTAACCAACATTTACTTTCCTGAATGTCCGAGAAATTTTCACAGAAAATATTCGTCCTTCGGTAAATGTTGTTTAATACCGTTTATTATAAACAGAGCATTTACTTAAATATTTGTATCTATAAAAAAGAATGTGTAAACATAAAAAAATGTCTTAAAATAATTGTCGGACTTTGTCCATTTCATAATGTATGACACACACACACACACACACACACACACACACACACACACACACATATATATATATGTATATATATATATATATATATATATATATATATATATATATATATAGGGTGGGTCAAAAATACTTTTACAAGCTTTGGGGGCTGTTTCCTCACACCAAAATAAAAACAAAAGTCCAGATAAACACATGTCTCCTTCGTTTTGGAGTTATTAAATTTAAAGAAAGTTTACGGTAGATGACGCCATGTTGCTATGTAGACTAGCTTACGTTTATCATTCGTATACATATGTGGTTTGTCTGTCTTAAACGTTTAACGTGTATAATATTGAATTAACTGAGAAGTGTTCTGTTTAACAATGGCAGGATATTCATATCATGAGCAGCTAGATATGATTTTTATATAGGGCCGCGAATGCTAACAAAAATTTAGTCCGATAAATTCCTGAAAGACGAAACGCAACAAGTAAACTTTTCCCACTTTGTCTTACATTTTCCCCATATATATATTTTCCCCATATATATATATATATATATATATATATTAAAGACATTTTTTATGTTTATACATTGTTTTTATAGATACAAATATTTAAGTAAATGCTCTGTTTATAATAAACAGTATTAAACATTATTTACCGGCCTGAATGTCCGAGAAATTTTCATAGAAAATATTCGTCCTCCGACAGGATTCGAACCTGTATCCTATACAGAACCGTCATTTAGCTTGACGTGCCTTTACCGATTTGGCCACAAAGGATCGTTCGGTTATCAAGGTCGAATTTACTGTATTTAAACTTCATCTTCCATGAATATCTCACGTACATTCATATCTGCTCATCATATAGTTCGCTATCTCTTCGTCACCGAGGCCCATTAGTACAGTTGGTATGACGTTTGCCTGTCAATGTTGCTGTGCGGGTTTCAATTCTCGGTAGTGGATGCGCCCTGCTGATGAGTCCCAAATATAGGACGAAACGGCCGTTCATTGCCTTCTGTTGAGGTTTCTTCTAAGCTCGGTGAATTACTTAATTATTTTAAATCCTACTTAATTTCTTTTTATGATCTACAATCATAGATTTAAAAAACATACCTTTACTCTGAAAGTATAAAATTATGTACAAAATACCGGTAGTTGAATACATAAAATTACGTACAAAATATTTAGATTTTGCCATCAATGTGCCGCTAAACAAAATCAACCAAATAACCAACCGTCTAGTGACGATAAACTACATCCGACAGCAAGGCCTCTGATCAGGAAGTTTTGAGAAGCAGATCTTAATTGCTGGTGTTATCAGGTCCACCCTGACCTGGGGTGGTAGCCCCTGTTAAGGTCCCAGCTATGGGAAATAGTTAACAGCCGAACTGGAGACAAAACGTGTAAAAATAGTTTATAATACCAGCAATACATTTTTGTAAAAAAATATTACCAGCAGTAAATTTTTTAAGAAAAAATTATTACCAGCAATATATTATTACCAGAAATACTTTTTGAAAAGAAAGATTACCAGCAATAAAAATCTTGTCGACATTAAATAACCCACTGAGCTTGATATATCGTCAACCAAACCAAATCAAACTAAACCAACCAACCAGTGCGTCTGCGTGATTTTGTGCCTGCGTGCGCTATGTATTGGTCTCGAAAGGCTGTAGATTTATGCCTGCGGTGTTTCAATTCTGTTAAATTCAACTAGTGGAGGTCCCGCAGCGTCTGCTTTACTAGTCGAACGCACGTAAGATATAATTGCGAACATTTGTCCATCTTATACACGATCAAAGGACTTCCTGCAAAGTATTCAAATTTATATACATACCTATTGAACCAAAGGGAAGGTTTTAATGTAAAAGAAAAAAAAGTATCTTTTTTTGTGATCCGGAAATATATTTGACAGATAACGTTTGTAAGAGTTCGGTTTTAGATTATAATTTTTTTTTTTTTTCAATATTCTGTTTTGACAAAAATATCTTTGCCTACAGTGGAACCTTAATTTAACAGACTAATAGAGGTGAGGGTCGTCCGTTAAAAACCGCTTGTTCGTTAATTTGAAACAATTTTTCTTGGCCTAAACCCACCCAGTACAGTACAAAATTATTGTAAATAAATGTAAGTACAGTATAAATGTATGTGTATTTTATTTTTAAGTTACTATATAGTAAATTAAAATAAATTACACCCACAATTGGATGCCATAGTGAACAACTTGACAAAAACAATATTGTACCAAAATCAGTATAAAGTGTTCGAGAGACGATGAACGTGTGTACACACCTAGGGTTCAAGTTCAAACAACAGCAGCTATTTCCGGAACTACCAGTCTTAGTTGATTGCTCCAGCAAACAACAGCGGCCAATTCTGGAACCAACGGACTTTGCTCGCTACAAGCCGGCGTTTCTGGTTCCAGTCGGACACTAACATTTCTGCGGATTTTGTCCGTTAAATCCAGAGTCCGCTGGTTCTGTGACTGTTAATTCGGGGTTTTGCTGTACTTTCAAAAAGCTATTTCACAGAACAGTTTCTCTCCGCATATAGTTTTCAACTTTTCATAGCATTTTTTCATTTTGTAATACCAAGAAGCAGATTAAACACATTTTGTTAAATTTACGCTACCATCTGTTATTGGTTCTTGTTGAGATGTTGGGAGTGTCCCGCGTGTGTGTATTCAAATAAAGACAAACACAGATGTAGGGAAAAATACCGGTATATTTGAAGAGGTATTTAACAACAGAGTGATTAGTAATAACGAACGCAGGTTAGTAGTAACAATCAGCAAGAGTCTAAAGTCCAACGGTAACTTCCGGTAGAGAGACGGAAGTGTAATATTCTCTCTCTCTCTCTCTCTCTCTCTCTTATCGTAGAGGGATCAGTCCATTCTTAGTCAGAAGGTGGGTGCGCTCCAACAGTTCTATTCTGTACTTGACCAGTGTCGCTGAAATTGAATGTTGACGTACACTGGCATTAACCAATACCATGAGAAAGACATTCTTAGCTTTGCATTTCATTTATTACATTAGTGTCAGAAGATTTGTGGCGCGAATTAAACAATCAGGACTAAAGATTCAAATTATTATCATACAATCGTAATCTCTTCCCCGTCGTAAGTGGGAACTTCAGCATGTTCTTTTAATAATTTAACAGTCAAAGAAGAATAGGTAGGTTTGGTTTGGTTTGGTTTGTTTTACGGCATATCAACCTCAATGCCGACAAATGCCGGCAAGATTTTTATTATCTGTCTATAATTCTGAGATGTGGTATTATGTACACTATTTAAATTGCTCGGACTATCATCGTCATCTTTGTTGCCATATTTATTACAACATTTCGGCTGTTGTACGCTCCGGCCTTCTTCAGATGGTTGGAATGTCGAATTGAACACTTTATTTCGCTCGCTGGGTAGACTGTTTGATATATCCTGCGTGTGTTAAATTTTCCAAGCCTTTTTATGTGTACCAGATTTTTCAACCGTCTCTTTCTGATTCTAAATATGAGTGACTTTGAGGAAGCTACCTGCTATGTCCATTTAACATGTAGGTAATAATAGACTCTTCAAACTATTATTACGTATAGAACTTAAAAAGTTAAGGTTTCATCATTTGTTATTAATAGTATTATTACTGTAGCTATTAAAAATAATGAAAATGTTTCATCTAAAACATTCAGATGATTTAAGGTTTGATTTGGTTTGTTTTACGGCATATCAAGCTCAATGGGTTATTTAATGCCGACAAGATTTTTTTTATCTGTCTATATTTCTGAGATGAGGTATTATATACACTATTTACATTGCTCGGACTATCATCCTCATCTTTGCTGCCATATT
>CAHIKZ030001114.1:2812500-2815000 GCA_903632075.3 Acanthosepion pharaonis | reverse complement strand
TATTGATTCAATAGCTGCATCCGCTTCAAGTCAGTTGAAAACGTGAGGCCAAAATGTCGCAGTGTGCCGCACTTCAGGAGTCTAGCATCAGCCATATTCATGGCGGTTAGGTAAGAGATTGGAGGTCCTTTTCAAGAAAAAAATTGACCTCCAATCAGTGCTTAACCGGGCCTGGTTAACCTTGACAGCTCTGACAGATTTGCAACTGAGACAGGAATAAATGGTCGTGTCATCTACATAAATGCCTACTTGACAGATGATGACATCAGGAAGATCATTGATGGATAACACGTAGGACCCAGGATAGAAACACCCAGATTCGTGTGAAAGGATCTGGAAGCTAGCTCCTTCAAAACGAGCTTCATTTCACGATTTGATATGAACGACTTCTATATCCTTAATTCTTGTTCTTTTATTGTCATCTTGACTTAATGTTTTTTTTTTACTTATATACTTTCATACTCAATAGCCCTATGCGTCTTATTGGCTTTATTGGCTAGCTTGGGGTGAAATGATTTAATATTCATACATACATACATACATACAGGCATATGTTATATATATATATATAAAATGAAGTGGTTAGCTGATTCCGCTACCTTGGTTTCAACCTTTTGATATCTTCAGGCGGTTTCGGTCAATTTCCTAACGCTTTATTAATTTTTCGTTCAAATAAAAATTTATGAACGCTATATTTTTTTACATTTTCATAAAACAAATATTTAAAAAACAAAGAAAACAAATAGGAATCGACAGGAATTGAACCTGTATCGTAACCAGCCGCTTCCTCTGTAGCTAAATAGTGCAGCAAATCAGGCTACATGGCGGTTCCGTGTAGGACACAGGTTCGATTCCTGTCGAAGTACACATATTTTCTTTGATATTTCTCGGACATTAAGGCCGGTAAATGTTTATTATAAACAGAGCATTTACTTAAATATTTGTGTGCATCAAAAAAACATATATATATAATATATATATATATATATATATATATATATATATATATATATATATATATATATATATATATATATATATATATATATATATATATATATATATATATGACCCTGATTCGAATATCGCCATGGCCGATATGTCAGGAAGATGACTTTTTGATGTTATCGGCCTGGGGAGGGAACCCTAGGGTGCAGCAAAGTGCTTGAAAATCATATCTCATATGTGAGGGAAATTGGCTAAGATAGGTTTACCTTTTGTCTTTGTTCATGTTACCCTTTCACAGATATTATAGTTATATATTTACACACATTCACACACAAACAACACACACACGCACTCACACAAAGAAACAAATACATACATATATGTATGAAATGGACAAAGTCTGACAATTATGCATATATATATTTCAAGACATTTTTATGTTTATACATTCTTTTTATAGATACAAATATTTAAGTAAATGCTCTGTTTATAATAAACAGTATTAAACAACATTTACTGACCTGAATGTCCGAGAAATTTTCATAGAATTCGAAGAACGAATATTTTTATGAAAATTTCTCGGACATTCAGGTCAGTAAATGTTGTTTAATACTGTTTATTATAAACAGAGCATTTACTTAAATATTTGTATGTATAAAAAGAATGTTAAACATAAAAATGTCTTAAAATATATATGTATGTGTATTTAGATAGCAATCCTTTTTCTAATACATTCTTTATTAAGCATGTTTGACAACTACTTTTGTTAATCTTTTGGGGAATGGTTACGAAGACGAAATAATGGATGTGAGCACAGTCATGTGGGGTTAATGTATTTTCGCAGTGTCAACAGCGATCGTTATGAAAAGACATGTTCGGTTCAATGAAAGATGGAATGCGCAGACATTTTTCTGATAGTTGCCGAGTAAATATGGAATAATATTTTTTTAAACCTGAAAACTTACTCTATCTTCCAGCGTTGATATGCTTCTTGTATCTATTTTGTTTTCGTGGAAATAAGTATGAGATTAATTTCAGAAAGTATCTGGCACACACACACAGACACACACACACACACACGCACGCGCACACACACACACACACACACACACATATATATATATAAGTGCTTTAATTTACGAGATTATCCATAGGAAATTTACGTCTAGGTTTTTACAGCATATTATCTTTCTTGACATATCGTCTATTATCACAATGTGAGATATTTAATAACAAAAATAATAAAACATAAACAAAAAGGAACCAAATGAAATCGGGTATATATATATATATATATATATATATATATATATATACAAAACCATAATAAAATATGAACTTCGAAAAGTTTATCTAGAACTTCGAACATAATAATCAACACCTTATCAGAAAGTTGGAAAGTATAATACAAATGAAAACAGACAGACCTTGTCGGTTCTTTGTAATTAAAATTGATTGTATATATATATATATATATATATATATATATATATATATATATATATATATATGCTTTAAATAAAGCGTAAGATGTTAGGTTTATAAACATTTT
>CAHIKZ030001114.1:2750000-2810000 GCA_903632075.3 Acanthosepion pharaonis | reverse complement strand
TATTTGCAGTGTTCCATTGCATATTTCAAACTTATTGAAGCACCGATTAAAAACTAGAAAGTAAAATATAAAAAAAAAACTTTATGATAATCTTCAGTGCAACATTTTGAAATAATTAGTTCGAAATTGAAAATTACGTTTAAAAATAAACAATTCATAAGGCTCGAATTCGTTCAACTCAATCGGAAATTTCGATGAAAAAAAATGGAATAATGAGATACTCAAATATTCTAAATTAATTGAAAACTTTGAAATAACGAATCTTAAAGGGTAACGCCAAAGGATATTTATTTAGATGTAAAAAAAACAAAACAAAAACAAAACAGAACAAAAATCGAGTTATACATAAAACACATACGGACGAATGCATACACAAGTTTGCAAGCAAATGCAATATCTGAATCCCAACCGACACAACTGAAAACCAGTATCAAATTATCTGCACTTACCTATCCTTTCCCGACAAATGTCGCCATTTTTATGCTTAATGCTTGCATTTTTACAACCTCAAATACCTGATGTACGTCGTGGTGTAATGGTTATTGGCTCGTAACGCGAACTCGTAGATCCGAGTTTGAATTCTGGTCTTGTTGCATACACTTACGCGAAAATACTCTTAGGAAAGGTGTGAATCCATTACTTTTCTCTCCAGCTATTGACGAGAAGACTGGCTCCAAAAGTATAGTAGAATCCCTGACAACCGGACTAAGAAGGCCTTCCGGATATGAGGAATTGGTTACAAAGTCTGGGTATGAGAGGTTATATTTAGTTTAAAATAAAAGACCTGAAATCAGGTTTAACATTTATTTTCAATGTTTTAAAGTAAACAAAATAAGCTAATGGTGAGTGAAATATAACGGAATTGATTTTAAGGGGAAAAAATGTAATGTTAATGAAAATTCATTAAATTAAGTATGCCATGTACGCAAAACAAATAATTAATGAGGATTTTTTAATCATTGTTGCATGATGATGCTTTCTCTTCTAACGTCATTCATTCTCAACTTTTTCAACATTTCGTTTTGCTTTTGTTTTTGAAATTTTTTAAATGACAGACATTTTTTTAACTCTGCGTTCGTTATTACAATCGCCATAGGTAAATGCTGGCTTTCTTTCCATAAAACTGACAAGCTTTTCAATAGCTTTTTCAATTTAAGTTCAATTTTCATCACAATCATGTTTTTTTATTTCCTTGTTCATTGTGACAGTGTGGATGCTGGAGAATAGTTTTTTTGGAAGATTTTATATCATACGATGTTAACTTTCCTATGTTGAACTTAGCCATTAGTTACAATGAAAATATTTTTAAATTTCCACTTTTTGCGATAACTCCAAAATTGTTCTTTTCTTCATATTTCCATCATTTTTTTGCACCAATACAAGCCATTAGGATGAAACAAGCATAAGCAATTATCCAAAATAAATTTCCTGAAAAACAAAAATTTCAAATCAGTTACATATCACCCAGATAGTTTAAAAATACACATCAAAATCATGTCCGGATATGCGCGATTCCGGATATGAGTCACTCCGGATATGAGGGATTCCGGATATGAGGCACTCCGGATATGAGGCACTCCGGATATGTAGGGTTCCGGATATGAGGGATTTCAGTTATGAGGGATTCTACTGTATAATCTTGTTTGGCAACCTATAGTGGAAAAATCTACTGCTTAGTCAATCATGTATCGAAAGAGAGATAAGCGTCCCTGACATATTCTACTAAAATATCTTTTTTATGTGCCGATATAATTTAGTTAATGGCTCTCCTATGTTTCTTAATGCTCGTAACGTTTGTTGCTTTACTATCTTACTCACTCCTCGTTGTGCCGTCCACTTTACACAAACTCGTTTGGTAGGTTATTCGCTGTTTCCCTCTGCCCCTCTGGCTTTCTATATGCCCTGTGGGTGTCTAATTCTCCAAGTCATCTTTCCTCATTTTGCTTCTCAGCAATCACGACTTTTTTGTTTTCATTTTTCCTAAAAAAGACTTTCTCGTTCATCACATGCCCTGTTGTATGTACGAGACAAACAGCATAAGTCGAAACAAGATCAATAGCGATTGTGTCGTAATCACGAATCGTCGTACGTCGAGATCGTCGTAACTCGGGGACATATATTATAAATCTTCTTTCTGTAGCCATTTTCTTTGGGACTTCCTTCTTGCTTACTTGCTCCGTCCATAGAATTTTCAGTATCCTTCTGTAGAACCACAGTTCTGCAGCTTCTAGAAATATTTCTCATCCAGTAATAGTGGTGTGTACATTATTGTATTGATATCAATAATTTTTTCTATTACTTTTTCTAGTTCCTTAATTTTATAGTCTGAGTATTATTAGTAGTAGATGCCAAATTTTCATTATTATTAATCTTTGACTTTCCTCTCATTTTAGTGAATGTATATCCACCAATTCATCGAAAAAAGAGCATACCATGATGAAAAAATGCCCAAAACTTGATAAAGACAAAGTTTTATTTTCAAAATCTTTATGTTATTAAGAGGAAAGAGCAAAGTATTTTGATTATTTTATTAATTTTTTAATCCTTTGTATTACGTTAAAAAAAAAATTCGGTTAAAAATCTTGTATTTCTTGCGTCAACGGGGTCTTGCAAATTCTTTAAATTTTAGCGTCTTTTTCGACGTAAAAACACACATTAATTTGGAAATTCTTGCAAAAATCAAATAATTTTCGGATTTTAATGAAATTTTCAGGACTAATTAAAAATGAATCGAATTATTTTAGAAATTTTCTTTTTAGAAAGAATTGTTTTTGAGGAACGAAATTTTATTTTTATATTTTCACCGAATTTTGAATATATATATATATATATATATATATATATATATATATATATATATAACAACGGTATCATAACTGGGAGTTTCATGGACAAGGTAATCTTCAGGTGTTGAGTATAGACTGGCCGTAACGTAATTTAAATTCTAATAAAATATATCTGATTACCGCAATGTTATATATTATGCAGAGATTGCGTTTGTTTATTTAAGATATATATATATATATATATATATTTTTAGCATTTAAAATAAACTGGATTTATATATATATATATATATATATATATATATATATATATATATATATATATATGTATGTGTGTGTGTGTGTGTGTAAAAATGCATCTTACAGTTGTAAATATTAATTGATTTATATTAAGCATAAAAAGGGATTACTGATTCTTTTAAAAAATAAAATAAAATAATCCCTAATTTACATTAACAATTACTCTGGATCAGCTATTTCAGCAGATGTTTATTTGTATGCCTATATTTAAACATCAATTAATTTCTTTTGTTTAATAAGCTAGGGTTATTTAAGTGTCTTAAGATAACTAATTTTTCAAAAAGGCATAATTTGCATCTATCACTTTTCCCCTTGTAAGATTTGGTTTCAGCTACAATATCCCACATAATAATGAGTGTATTAGCACCATTTTTTAATTTCCAGAAATGTTTTGAGAGTGCAGTGCTGTTTATATATCTTACCTTTCCTAAAGCCATTGGATGATGGCAGAAACCAATTTTCCAAGAATTTTCAGTGGAACCAAAATAAAATTTGATATCGTTACCACAAACTATGCTAGCTCGGTATACACTATTATCATGTTATTAATGCAGCTATAGCTGATCTTAACACTATTTTTGTTACAAAAATCTTTTTTAGTATTGGTGAATGATTAAAGTGTTTATGAATTAAATTTTGGAAAAATCATCTAATATTTGTTTGGACATTATGATTAAAAGGTGGGTTAAATCATATTATATTACGCTTACCGTGTTTCTGTTTATTTTTTTATTATTTTTTCTTTCAAAATACTCTAAATTTACTTTATCGATGCTTAGTTCTAAAGCTTTTTTTATATTTAATTTTATTATTTTCAAATATTTCATTATTGATGGACTTAGTAGATAATCTAAGTTAAACTAGTTTATGTAAATTATGAATGCTATAAGGTTGGATTGATTCTTTACTGACGTTTCTATGGTTATATAGATCTTTGTTATATTGTTTATACTAAATAGTATTTAAGCCCAAGGTCACATAGAGAAAGTTCATCACTTTAACATTTGTGGTAGTGCTAATATTTAGCTTGTGATATTTGAAAATTTTTATCAGTTCCTTTCTCAATCGGTCTATATATGTCAAGTATAAATCTTAATCGCTGCAATAACAAAATTCCAACTATTTCGCATGCAATCGCAGAATCATATGGTGCCATAGCAATGCTAAATTATGTGTTTTTTTTAGTCCACAAGTAACCATTATGGAATACTATAGGTTTTTGTGTCTGCTTTATTAGTTTGATTTCGTGATCGCTAATTGGGCAGTAATTTTTTGCTAAATCGATGTCAGACATTAGCAGATTCTCTGTGATTGACGGGTAAAAGCCACAGATATCGAATTGGATGAACGTAAATTCTTTCTTCCTCTTTATATTCTTAAATCGTTTAATGGATTATTCTGTTTTAATGGTTAATTCCTGGAGCATCATTCGTGTATTTGCGTGTTTTTTTCAAGGATGTTTTTGCCGATTTTACCGATATTATATTTATTTGAGTTGAGTAATCACTATTGTGTGTTGTTCAGGAAATTTTATTTGTGTCCTTTAACTTTGAGGAATGCATGGTACTTGTGGAATTAAATATTTTAAGTCAAGTGATAGCGATTGCTGATTTTTAATCAAGCACGGGCAACGCCAGGCCATGTTGCTAGTATATATATATATATATATATATATATATATATATATATATATATATATATAAGGATTGATAGAAATACACCAACATTATTTTAATGGAATTATTGGAATTTCTAAATTCTAGAATCATATTTTTAAACAAAAAATATTATAATATAATCTATACTTCTGTATGGAGCACTGTCTTCTTAAAATAAAAACAAAAATACTAAGGAACTCCGGATTATGCACCCAACGTGTTCTTTTTCTATTTTCTGCATACCTGCGCACTTATATATATATATATATATATATATATATATATATATATATGTGTGTGTGTGTGTGTATATATATATATACATGTCTATATATACATATATATATATATATATCTATAAAAAGAACGTATAAATATATATATATATATATATATATATATATATATATATATATAAGGATTGATAGAAATACACCAACATTATTTGAATGGAATTATTGGAATTTCTAAATTCTATCACCAATTTTTAATTTTGTGTCTATTTTCTTGGCTTCACACACACACACACACACACACACACACATATATATATATATGTGTGTGTGTGTGTGTGTGTGTGTCTGTGTGTATGTCTGTGTGTATGTGTGTGTGTATGTATATATACATATATATATACATGTATATATATACATATATATATACATATATCTTTATAAAAAAGTACGTATGAACATAAAATTTGTAAAATATATATATATATATATATATATATATATATATATATATATATATATATATATACACATATATATATATATATTTATAAGGATTGACCGAAATACCCCAACATTAATAAATAGAACATCTTGTTCAAATCATGGCCACATGAAAGATTGTCAGGTGAGAAAACATGTACAATTGATTAATAGAAACACAAGAAAATAGTAAATTGCGATAAAATATTTTGATTAAATGATGGTTAGAGTCAAGAAGATCGGATTACTTGTGCATGTAGAAATATTCAATAGTCACAAGAATCTTACCTGAGTTTAAAACGTTTTGATTAAATGATGGTTGTGTCAAAGGAAGGTCCGACTATAGGACTTGCAGATGTAGAACGGTTTTATAAAAAGATGGTAAAAGGAGACAGACGTTTTGGTCGAATTATCATCATATTTAAAGAAGGTCGGATTACAGTTATTGTAGATGAAGATTTGATTCCTAGAAACACAAATAGTAAATGCGAAAAAAATTTCGTTAAGAAAGCATTTTGTTGTTTTGGGGTTTAATTTTTTTTTGTTATCGGTACCGCCATTTTGTGACTGTTTCTATATCAAAAACTACGTCGAAAATATTAAAATAATAAAACTGTGCTAAATGTATGGCAAGGCTCGTGAAGAAACAATTCTCACATGTATCTTCATCCAAAATGTATAAAAGCGACAAACACGTATATTTCCTTATTCAATCTTTGCTTATTTGTTAGAATTTATCATTTTTACATCATTTTACACTCGGGCGTCTTCATATTTGTTGCTATCTTAACATTTCAGACATTCCCGCTTTCTTCAGTTGCCTGCTGATCCGAGTAACTTTCAGGGTATTTCAAAAGGAACCTTTTATTTATGGGGTAGATTTTTCTTGTTCCGCTCTCTTCGTCTATTAGATATCGCGTCATGTTTGTATTTGGTAGTTATATTAGTTATTAGTTTTCGATACTGCTCAGTTATTGGTAGTCCTGTTTCAACTGCATCTAAGTTTTTACTACCCTTCCCAGGGATTGAACTCATAATCATAATGACACCATTATTTCTTGTTGCTTTGTTTTAAATGAATTTCTTTCTTTCCACTTTTTTTTTTACTTTTTACTTTTTTCTTGTTAAATAAGTAATTAATTTTTTTTATTATTTTATTGATTAGAATTATTGAATGTGGGATGTATGGGCCATCGTAGTTTTCCCTCTAGCCTCGTTTTGGTTCTCACCATTCGGTGTTTCAGTAAATACTCATCATTCTCTTCCATGCAACAGCTCCATTATTGATCTCAGCTGGACAGAGACTCTATACGTTGTTCACTGATATTAATACCTCCGCCTATAGCAGCTTCTCTTTAACTATTGATGTTATTTTTCTAAAGTCAGGGCCTTGCAAAATATCTTAAATCCAAAGTAATATCATCATTCAGATAAAGATTCGCATAAAGGGGAGATCATTTTTGACAAGGAAATTGTTTTTGAAATTGTTAGAAATAATATGTAAAGCAATGTCACTTTTGACATATACATCAATGTTGCGGCATGCAGGAGTGAGACAGTAGAATTCTGTTTGAACGTCCATTTTCGTAATAGGCTTCGATAACTTTAACACGTTGTTTGATTGTTAATCTTTTCCTGGTTGAAATTGCCAAAGACTTAAGTTGTTAAATCTCAAAGAAAAAGCGAAGTCAATTGGCCACCACGATCGTGTGACTTGACGCCTTTAGATTTTTTCTTTTGGGGTCACCTCAAAAGTAAGGTCTATGCCAACAAGCCAACAACAATTCAACAGCTGAAGGATGAGGTAATAAGGTATATTGGTGAGATCGAGGAGCAACTATGCAGAGACGTCTTCAAAAATTTTGACCATCGATTGGATGTGTGTCGCCGAAGCCTTGGCGGACATTTGGGCAATATTATTTTTCACACATAATTGCCCTGACTTAAATAACATGATCAAATAGAGAAATAAATAAATTTTCACCAATAACACTGATTTATTTACTGCTGATTTTGATCCGTCCTAATGAAGCATCCTTTACTTTTAAGACTGATTGATTTGTTTTTTACGGTATATCAGCGTTTACAGGTTATTTAAATCCAGAAAATATTTTTAGATTGTAAGAAATTTTTCGATATAATAATGATTTACTGGTACTAATATTACTAATTAACCCATAGCTGTCGGGAAGAAGTTGATTCCTAGCTTCCCCAAGAGTGTC
This sequence comes from Acanthosepion pharaonis, assembly GCA_903632075.3. NCBI lineage: Eukaryota > Metazoa > Mollusca > Cephalopoda > Sepiida > Sepiidae > Acanthosepion > Acanthosepion pharaonis. The sequence goes on along the minus strand of CAHIKZ030001114.1, from coordinate 2,802,318 downwards.
TGAGCGTTAGTGAATATAATGAACCCGACTGGAATTCGAACTCGGCTCTCACATTTCTCATTCTGAACCGTTTTCCATTACACCACCCTCACCACCTAGTATTCCCAAGCGGTCACCCGTCTTGGTACCGGCCAGCCACGACATTGCTTAACTTGCATGATCTGAAGATGACTAGTGTTTCAACGTGATATGACCGTAAGCGTTTACTATTACAAAAGGCATGATTCCACTTTTCCCTGTGCGTCACAATTTAAAGATATTGTAATAGTTTTCAACGGGGAAAATATAACTGAGAAAACGACGATTTTTAATTGCATCTTGTGTTTTTTTTTAGCAATACCTTAAGAAAGGCATGAATTCAATTTTCCATGATCCTGTGTCATATCACCATATATATTTAAGAAAGTGTCTCATCACGATAGACGATGAAGTAAAGAGTGGGTTAGAGTGCACCTGGTAAAACCCTGTAAATACTTTTCTTCAATTAGTATTTTTCTTCATATAACACGCATCGACCTATATCACACAACTATAATTTGACAAAAATATAGCGGAAAAATATAATAATATTCATATAATGATTGACATATAATGATTTTAAGATGTAATCATAATTCAATCTTTTTCAGTCGTATATATTTAATTCTTGGCATATCAGTGGAAGAGTGTGTTAAAAGGAATGTTTTAAAATTTAAACATTATTTTGACTTTTAATTAAAATTTAAAAATTTATAATCATATTTCATTGCGATTTCATCAAAGGGCGAGTGCATTGAACTAGCGGGTTTCGGGATTAGTCAAGTAGTAGGAAATCGACATTAAGGTATCAGGCACGTGGTAATTATTAAAGGCTTTCTTGTGGGGAAAGTACGCTTTAAATGGTGATAGATATGGGGTATTTGCAAGACCTGTCTACCTATCTGAGTCTTTTCATATCTATCTATCTATCTATCGTAGTCTTTTCATATCGACCGATCTCAGTCATTTCATTATCTATCTATCTATCTATCTATCGCAGTCGTTTCATATCGACCGATCTCTGTCATTTCATTATCTATCTATCTATCTCTCGCAGTCGTTTCATATCGACCGATCTGAGTCATTTCATTATCTATCTATCTATTTAAGCAAATGCTCTGTTTATGATAAACAGTATTAAATAACATTTACCGGCCTGAATGTCCGAGAAATTTTCATAGAAAATATTCGTTCTTTGACAGGATTCGAACCTGCATCCTATACGGAACAGTCATATACGCTGACGTGCCTTAACCGTCTCGGCCACAAAGAACCTTACGGTAGACAAGGTCGAATTTACTGTTTATAAACTTCAATATTCTATTCTTATTTATCATAAACAGAGCATTTGCTTAAATACTTGTATCTATAAATAACAACGTTAAACATAAAAATGTCTTTAATAAATAAATTGTCGGACCTTGTCCATTTCTTAATATATATATATATATATATATATATATATATATATATATATATATATATATATATATATATATATATATATATATATATATATATATATATATTTTCATGTATCTATATATCCTGTCTAAGTCTGTTCACAGCTAACACTTTATCTATTTATGTTACTCTGTCCATACATATCTATGTATCTCAGTCTGTTCATCTATCTATCTATCTATCTATCTATCTATCTATCTATCTATCTATCTATGCCACTGCTTTCCTATCTATCTATCTATCTATCTATCTATCTATCTATCTATCTATGCCACTGTTTTCCTATCTATCTATCTATCTATCTATCTATCTATCTATCTATCTATCTATCTTTCATATCGACCGATCTCAGTCATTTCATTATCTATCTATCTATCTATCTATCTATCTATCTATCTATCTATCTTTTTCCATCTATCTATCTATCTATCTCATCTCATCTTCATCTATCTATCCACTATCTATCTATCTATCTATCTATCTATCTATCTATCTATCTATCTATCGTAGTCTTTTCATATCGACCGATCTCAGTCATTTCATTATCTATCTATCTATCTATCTATCTATCTATCTATCTATCTCAGTCGTTTCATATCGACCGATCTCAGTCATTTCATTATCTATCTATCTATCTATCTATCTATCTATCTATCTATCTATCTATCTATCTATCTATCTATCTATCTATCTATCTGTTAGCATGCGGGCATGACCTTGACTTCGAATCACTGGAGTTGGGGTGTCGGAGTGAATCAATGGTATTGTATTCATAGAGTAAGAATGTTCAAAGTCGGAGACAGAACAGATTTCTATACAGACAGTGAATACATAGGAATCAACATTGAGCTGAGTGTCGGTTTCACGCTTGATTGCAGCCAAGAAGATTACATTATAAGATGAAGATCTCCTGCCCCCTCCTCCTCTCTCTCCCTATATATATATATATATATATATATATATATATATATATATATATTTTATTTATTTATACAGGGTGCGATTGATAAATTGTCTAAATTACGTAAAATGAAAATAACACTGACATGTCATTTTAACAGTTATATTTACCAAACATTACACAGAAATATCTTGAAATACAAAAGAGTAAATTTATTCAATAAACTCATCACGACTTCAGAATCTGTTGCATCTTTTTTAGACACTCTCTTTTTTTTAAGTTGGTGAATGCTGCCATAATCATTGTCTTCAGTTCATCTTTGGTGCTACAAGGAATTTTCTTGGTCTCTCGTTCAACACCGCCCCACACATAATAATCAATTGGGGGTTGCTGTCTGTGGAGTTAGGTGATCAGATGTAAGGTGTTGTGTGGTCGCAGAAATTCTCTAATGTCCAAGTGTAGCATGGTGCAGAGTCCTGTTGCCAGCAGCCATCCTCTTGACCTATGTTAGAACTACCTCCTGAAGACACTTGGGAAGATGAATTGAGGCATAATGTCACCATCACAAGTGTTCACTCCAAAGACCTTCGTAATCACCATTAGCCTCATCCAACTCTTCCACTGCACTGTCCACAGATTGATACCCCAGCACTCTGAAATCTTCGTATTGGAGTTTCCGATTCGAATGCCAAGCAGTACAGCATGTCAGTTTCAAATTTCTAGCGTAGTGAATTGTCTCATAGTTTTTTTTTTCTTCTCACAGATGGTGCCTGACTGAAACTACTATATATATATATATATATATATATATATATATATATATATATATATATATATATTGATACACGGGCAACATGAAAACAATAAACAAAAACTAAAAATTCTTGAAGCTATATACATAAAATAGTTGAAACCCAACCTAAACAAAATAAACTATGAAATCTCCACAAATATTCTTAAATGTCTATAACTGGTAACAGAAGCCATTGGTTTATACTTCTCAAATTCACTCTCGCGTGGTCATGTGTGACGTCATGAGCTGCTTCAGCGTCTTATATACACGAGTTTATCGTTGCTTGGAAATCTTCCATGTAAACAGAAACAGACTGTCATCACATTCTTGTCCGTGTATTGCTTAATATATTGTACAGTAATTGTCATCTTTGATAAAGGCTTATGTAAGCCGAAAGCTTAGAAAGGATAAAAAAAATATGTATCAATATTGTGATTTTCATTCTTCGTTTAATGATAATGTTATTAAACTTATCAGACGATATGAAAAGAATTTACATGAAATGAATAGAAAACACTTGTTTATATTATTTAATGAAACATGTATCAATTAAAAAATGCTGCCTAAATACAGACAATTTAAAATACATATATAGATATCATAGTTAAGTAATTCATCGAGTCTAGAAGGAACCTCAACAGAATGCAGAAAGCGCTGTACGGCCGTTTCGTCCTATATTTCGGACTCATCAGCAGTGCGCACTACCACTACCGGAAAAAGCAGTTACGATAGAATGCAAACGCCATACCGACTGTACTAACGAGCCCGCTATCGTAACTGTTCGGGTTTCACTTCTCGGTAGTGGATGTGCACTGATGATATAATAGGATTATAAATCCTCCAAATTATATATATATATTAAAGACATTTTTATGTTTAACGTTGTTATTTATAGATACAAGTATTTAAGCAAATGCTCTGTTTATGATAAACAGTATTATAAATAACAACGTTAAACATAAAAATGTCTTTAAAAATAAATTGTCGGACCTTGTCCATTTCTTATATATATATATATATATATATATATATATATATATATATATACTTTTCATATGTATCTATATATCCTGTCTAAGTCTGTTCACAGCTAACTCTTTATCTATTTATTTACTCTGTCCATACATATCTATGTATCTCAGTCTGTTCATATATATTTATTTATCTGTCTGTTTATATCCTATCTATCTATCTATCTATCTATCTATCTATCTATCTATCTATCTATCTATCTATCTATCATCTGTTATTGTATTTATAGGGTAATAGTGTTGAAAGTCGGAGACTGAGCCGATTTATATATAGACAGTGAATACGTAGAAATCAACGTTGAAGGCTGATTGTCAGTTTCACTCTTGATTGCAGGCAAGATGATTGCATTATAGCATGAAGCTCTCCCTGCCCACTCTAGCGCTCTCTCTTTCTTTCACACACACACACACACACACACACACACACACACACACACACACACACACACACACATACTCTCTCTCTCTCTCTCTATATATATATATATGTATATATATATATATATATATATATGCATGTATATATACATGCATATATTCAAAAACTTATATGCATATATATATGTATATATTCATATATATTTATTATATGCATCTCTCTCTCTCACTGTCTGTATATATATATATATATATATATATATATATATATATATATATATAGAGAGAGAGAGAGAGAGAGAGAGAGAGAGCGAAGCAGTACAATTCCAGTCATTAGATTTGGACAGAGATAAATTCTAATGTACAGAATAAATGATTCTTTTTTTTTATTTTATTTATTCTCGAGAACAATTATTCTTGGTGAAGCTAAAAATTAAAGTTGATTAGATTTTTAAGTATATATAATTTTTAAAGTAAAATTTCAAAAATGATAATTTTTCCTCTTTTGGAGATTAAATTACTTGCGTTTCAATTCTTAAAAGAATCATTCTAACTTTCATCGTGTTATTTTAGTTAAATATTCTTGTTTTTTTTTTTTTTTTTTTTTATTTCAACTTTTGCTTACTGTCACAGATATTCCTGATTGAACGCTTGATTTTTCATACGAAACGTGGTTTTGATTTAATCAAGTCAGCATTCTTCTGCGCAAAATCAATTAGAAGTCGTTGTTGTTATAGAGACGTAAAGAACTTTCAAAATGTAAAATTTTGCAGTAAAATCGAAAGGAATACATTGCAAAAAATGTCTTTAATGATAAACAGATTTGGGCATAAAAGAAACCCGTTGTAGAACGAATCGATTCTATGAAGTTCTAGCGAAATGTACTTTTTTTTAAAATTCTGCTTTTTAATATGTTTTCTTTTTTGAAAACGGCAGCGTGAAATGTCATTAGAGCCACGATCCGTCCGCTTAAGGCGGTCACTATTTCGCGTCAAGCGTATAAAGGTTATTTCCGTATTTGGGTTTGTTTCACTGATATTCAAACTTGTTTCTTAAAAATGTCATAAAATGATCCAGACGTAACAATTCAATGGATATATTTTTTTATTGTTTATTTGAGCGTTAACATTTAATGCAACAGAAGAAATTTTTTTTAAAAAACTCAAAAAATCGAAAAAGAAATAAAACAAAACAAAAAACAAACAAAAAACGCACCAGTCCGGAGAGACGTGGGAAACCGATTAGTCAATGCTTTTCCGAAAGTCGACGAAGGGTTAAAAAAAAATATATTCCTTTACCCAAAACTGTGTTTAAAGATCTGAAAATGTTTTCTCCACCTCATCTAGAAAGGCCTTCCAAAAATTCCGATCAGAGTGACGTCATGTCAGCTGTTCGTAATACGTCAGATGTTTCACTGGAAATAGGAGTTTATATGAATTTTAGGTGTTGAAAACTGGCCTTAAACTTTCAAGAAACAAACAAGCTTCGTTGAACTGCCATTGATACGTTCTTTTTATATTACCCCCCACAAACATACACAGAGCATCGCTCTAAATTACCCCTGGGCTGGAAGATAGGACAATTATCAAAATAATTATACGTATAATCTATCTATCTATCTATCTATCTATCTATCTATCTATCTATCTATCTATCTATTTATCTATCACAGTCTTGTCAAATCTACCTATTTCAGTGTTTTCATATCTATCTATCTATCTATCTATCTATATATCTATATATATATATATATATATATATATATATATATATATAAATCAAATTTTATTATATTTATGGGGAATAGTGTCAAAGTCGGATATATAGCCCTTATAGATATAGACAGTAAATACATTGCAATCTCTCTGCCACCCTACTCTTTCTTTCTCTCCCTCTCTCTCTCTCTCTCTCTCTCTCTCTCCCTATATATATATATATATATATATATATATATATATATATATATAGGGCTGGAAGATAGGACAATTATCAAAATAAGCATAACATTTTCAGTTGGCTGCTTCTGGTTACAAGTTTGATTATTAGCGAATAGCGAAGACGGCTCTGGAATAGAAATATTTTCAAGAGCAGCGCAGACAACAGCAAGACGAATTAGTATCTGGAAAGACAAGAACATGTGCCTGAAATCAAATATCAGACTATTGCGTGCACAATAAATCATTCTCTAAATCTGCGAACCTTGGACATTACAGCCGAACTGTAACGAAGATTCAAATCATTCCAAATGAGATGCAACAGGACCATCTTAAGCATCTACGTAGACTACATCCCATGATGCAGTGCGAGACACCATGAAACAAGAAACATGGCCGTTGGAAGACTTCATATACACCGTCAAGATTGGGTAATTCGACGTGATTTAATGGTCACAGAGCTTGTTTCGCATGATTAATTACAAGTGCCCATACATTCAGCCTTGTGCCACGTCTAAGCTACGCTTAGTCAGTTAGTTATGTGCCATGCGTGATACACGCTTAGGCGATATTTCGATACATGACAGACGCGGCAAATTTTTTCCCCGCAGTAGGTTGCCATTTCTTTCCGCGGTAAAGCAGTTGCCATCCAAGGCTATAGAACTCGTTCTGTCCTGCTATTTACTCATAGCTGGGGGGGGGGGAGAAGAAAAGGATTCATAACTTTCCCAAGGGTCAGTCACTTATGTCCCATATGTGATAAACGCTTAAGCGATTATGTATTTTTCGATACATGACTGACGAGGCAGATTTTCTCTAGGAGTAGGTTGCCGTTTCTTCCTGCGGTAGACCAGTTGTCATCCAAGGCTATAGAACCAGGTCTGTTCTGCTATGTACCCATAGTTGGGGTGGGGGGAGAAGAAAAGGATTCATACCTTTCCCAAGGATATTAGCACGTAAGTGACTGTAATGGATTCGACTGGATTTCGAACTACACGGAATCAGTCAGTTATGTGCCAAGCGTGATACACGCTTAGGCGATCATGTATCTTTCGATACATGACTGACGAGGCATATTTTTTCCCTGCAGTAGGTTGCCATTTCTTTCTGCGGTAGACCAGTTGCCACCCAAGGCTATAAGACACGGTCTATCTTGCTATTTACCCATTGCTTGGGGGCGGGGGAGAAGAAGAGGATTCATACCTTTCCCAAGAGTATTCGCACATAAGTGAATGTAATGGATTCGACTGGAATTCGAACTCGGCTCTCCGTAGTAAATCACTATTGGGCACTTCGACATGGTCTCATGATTAGCAAGATCAGTTATGACTGAATAGTGAGTTCAATCCTTACTCTATCCTTTCAGCTTTCTTCCACATCTCTCATAGAATCACCATTTCTACCGTCAAAGGGAGAAACTTGAATTGGTATGGATAGGTCACAAGTGCCAACAGTCTTTCCACTGCCATTCTACATGGTACCACCTTAAGCAAAAGAAAAAGAGGCAGACAGAGGGCAATTAAAAGTATTTTGAAAAACATATGCGAACCATTTTCTAGTTATGGCATGGTGATTAATGCTGAAAGACTGATATCGATTAATGAAAGAGAGCTTTTAACCAAAATCGAACCCCTTCAGAATCATATAATAAATGTGCTTATCCATCCTTTCTTTAATCTCTTAGTTGCCACCACCGTTATGACCTGGCAATATCTCATAAATAATAGTCTACTCCTTTTTGATCACGTGTAAAGACAAAAGTCATATCAGAGGCGCTACTTGGTTTCAGTAAAAAAAAGTAATATATTGTCTCTATTTCTGAGATGAGGTATTATGTACACTATTTACATTATTCGGGCTATTGTCCTCATCTTTGTCGCCATATTTATTACAACGTTTCGGCCTTTTAGTATCTGTCTATATTTCTGAGATGAGGTATTATGTACACTATTTACATTATTCGGACTATTGTCCTCATCTTTGTCGCCATATTTATTACAACGTTTCGGCCTTTCAGTATCTGTCTATATTTCTGAGATCAGGTATTATGTACATTATTTACATTATTCGGGCTATTGTTCTCATCTTTGTCGCCATATTTATTACAACGTTTCGGCCTTTCAGTATCTGTCTATATATCTTGATAACACATGGCACAGTGGATAAAGGCGTTGGTTAGATCCAGTGAAAGGACCCAATGAGTGTGAGTTCAACACCCGGTGAAGACAGTGGAGAACTTTCAGGGGGAAATTAACAGGAGATAACTATAAAAAAATAAAGATAGAAGTGTTAACGCCTCCTATTAATACCTCAGATTTACTCCAAGAGGCCTAGTCCAATATATACCATTTTGGAAGTAGGCCGACTCCGTGAGCAAATTAAAAACATCCCGGGCCGGATACGGACCAAAATCCTGAAATTTTGAGATTCCCAGGTTTTCAATAATGTGATTGTTTTCGGCGATTTTTACGGGATTTTTTGCGACAAATTTTTTGTATGATAACTAGGAAATAAATTTGGTAATAATTGAAATTAACTGTGAAATCCAGCGAAAAAATGTTTGTGGGGAAAGTAAGGACCTACGTACATCAAACCATCTTTAAATTAAGTGACAGCAGAAGAACTAGTGTTAAACTTTTAAAAGGTAAGCTTAAATATTAATGCAATACTTAAATGCAGCGATCAATTTTGAATTTTGTATTTTATTGTTGCCTATCGCATACGGCAGCAATGTGCCTCGCAAAAAGAGATCCACGCCAGCCGAGGACCAGATTTCAATAAAAAGAGCCAAGGCTGCAACGAGGAAAGGAAAGACCCGTGCAATTGAAAACCCAGATCAAACGGCAGCCAGAAGAGCTTCCAATGTTGAGAATATGCAAAGACTTAGGAACTATCAAACTTCTGAACAAGCCAAAGTCCAGTCAAGAGCCTCCGATAGGGCGGTTTTGAGCTAGTATAATATAAATACAAAAGTTGATCGTTAGAAATATATTAACCTGATTCCAGGTTCATGATCCTTATTACAAGACTAGCAGCATGGTCCGGCGTTGCCCGTGCTTGATTCAAAAATCGTACAGCAATCGCTATCACTTAAAATATTTTTGCCCTTCCTTGCCTTTAAAGGAGTGCCCTTTGCCGTGCTGATGTTGCTACATGCCTTACTTCTTGCCTATCTCACACTGCGAATTTTTTCTAAGCTCTATACTAAACATTAAATCTGTTACGAAAAAAGAACTAAACAAAATGAACACAAAATGATCAACTTTAAAAAAGGACTCGTAACTGGAAAAATCGAAAGAAAAAAGAATGTTAACAACAAATACATTTTCACACCCAACCCAGTTCTGCGGAATCAACGCTGAGTTTAAGCAAGCGAATCAGCCAATTGGAGTAAAGTGCCATGCAGATTTTAATTTTTTCCACTTGTGACGAATGCAGCTAACGATTTTTTTTTGCATGCTAGTTAATATTCATGTCAGTCAGCTGTTGGCTGTCACGCTGGCCAATAGAATCTTCCTGCCTATTCATGGCAGCTAGCTATAGGCTCTCACTCTGGCCAGTAGAAAACAGCCGCAAACTACATGAAAACTGCCGTAGAAGCATGAAAAATCGATTATTTCCACTATCGATGGGAGTCGGTCTTGGCCTTTCCGCTAACTTGGAGCATGTGCATGTAAATTTTGGTGCAAATCCGTCGAAAATTGCGTCCGTGCATTCGTTACACACACACACACACACACACACACACACACACACACACACACACACACACACACACACACAGACACATCCTGCCTTTTATAGATGGAGATATGTAAACTGTCTCAGCAGATAATAATTTCGTATTTATTAATATTCATTATTCATAAACTACCTGTTTATGTGATCTTCTTCTTCTTCTTTGTACCGTGATCCTTCAGGACATAGGTGATCATGGCTCTCCGCACTGTCCTTTGTAGCTCTTAATAAGTTTGGCTTTTTGTCCTCTCTCCTAAATCCTGTCCTGCCATTCATTTACTCAAGTTCTATAGGAAGGTTATGCGTTGTTTTCCTTTGGATCTCTTACTTTTGTTTCTCCTGTGAGTATCGGTTTTTCCAAGCTGTCTTTTCTCACTCTTTTCCCAACTGTCTCTTCCTCATGTTAAGTATAAGTGTCTTTTTTGTTTCCATTTTCTTTCAAACTTCGTCGTTGCTCACATGTTCGGTCCATGGTATTCTCAGCATTCTTCCGTAGAACCACCTTTCTGTTGCTTGAAGTCTCTTCTTCATCCGTGAGGAGATTGTCCAGCATTCACTGCCATATTAGAGCTCTGATATTATGTAACAGTTAAGTATGCTTTTCTTTCTAACGAAATTGTTCTATTTCTTAATACTTTGCTTAGCTTTTGGAAGGCACCTTTCTACATGATAATGCGTCTTCGGATTTCAGTGTCCCACTTTTCGTCCTCTGTTAAAACAATTTCCAGATATATCAATTGTATTTGATTGATGTTGGTATCACCAGTTTTTAATTTGCATGTTGGGTTGTTCTTTTTGCTAACAGCCATGCATTCTGTCTTCTTACAATTTAATGCGTTAAAGCGTTTGAAATTCGGTATACGTTCGACATGTAGCGTGAAGTATTGCATATCTTAAAGACCAAACTTTACTCAAGCTGGCGAGGAGAAATGCGTTCATGCCTTTCTTAGTATCATTTGTCGGAAACTGAACATAATAGCGAAAGTCTGCGCAAAACTCCAAAAGACTTCTCTGAAAACTTGAGTCATGTTCTTAAAGATTGAGAATTATATGGATATCATGTATGGCATCAAACTCGTTCAGCAGTAAACAACCTCTACTTAAGATCAATGGTGGTAAAAGGTTTCCAGCGAATAAAGCCCGAGTTTCTTGGCAAAGATCATCCTTCTTTGAACACTGTGGACTTGTGGTACAGATGCACAAACGAAGACCTGTAACAAAATAACGGAAATCACATCACTTGAAGAACAACTACCAAGCACATAACTCGAAGCAAAATAATGACAACTTCAAAAAAAAGGTTAGGAAGAAACCCCCAATAATATAAAAAGTCTCGAACAAAAAAAAATCAAAGGACAGGTTTTTGAAGTTCATAACACTAACTTCAGACAAAAAAGGTTTCAGGAAGGAAACCCCAAAGAGAAAATACATTAATACTAAATAAAGAGTCCCCATTAATACTAGAAGAGCCAAAACTAACAAAAACATAAATACATCTTAAGGACTTTCAACAGCAGCAACAACTGAAATGGATAGCACATGTAACTCGAATAGAAATTAATGTCATAATCAATATATTGATGTTCCACACTACTTCAAACAAAAGTTTAGGAAGGAAACCCCTCTCAATACTGAAAAAATCAATAACAGGTATCGGACTTGAGAACTTTAGAAATTGTGTTAAACATTTTATAAATTTAAACTGAAAACATTACTGGCTACTTGGTCAATGAATGACAAATGTTTTCTTATAGAGAAACGGCTAATATTACGATTACCTTCTGAAAATAACAAATCTTGAAGACTATAGCGGGAGGTGGGAACGCTGTTTAATTAGGTCTAAAAATCGATCTGAACAACTTTTCTCTGCTTACTTATTTGCGCCGAAGTGGCCAATTAATAAAACGCTGTAACTGATACTAACTCACACCGGACAATATTTAATAGCCGAAATAACTATTATTTCTCACTTTACACGAAATGGACTAAAAGCTGGCCTTAATTACTCGACAACTGATGGCAGAAATATCGTGACGACTTCGGCAAAAATGTCGATACTTGAATTAGAAGCGTTCACACGATTGTTTCAGCGGTTGACAAACCAGACAAATCCACCCACAAGTTCACTGTCAAAAGATGACTGCTAAGTTCTCGTCTGTCAGACAATGATATTCTGCCTGGGCAAGCAAGAGCTAAAATTTATTTACACAAATTCATTATCAGTCTCACGACGGAGTGTTTTCGTTGGGACGCATACAAGCTCTCTTCATACGTCTCGTTGAAGGTAAAGACGTCTGGATATCCGCAAAAAATCTCCGAGTAACAGGCTCACAGGCATATCGCATTGAAACACGAGATCTCGTACGATCACAGAAGTTAAGCAATGTCGAGCTTGGTCAGTACCTAGATGGTTGACCGCTTGGGGATACCAGGTGCTGTGAGCTTAGATGTGCTGGTGTTGTAATGGATAATGGCTCGGAATTGGAAATCGGAAGGAAGAGTTTCAATTCCTGTTGGCATCGTTATATTCACTTACGTGCAAATACGCTTGGGGGAGATATGAATCCACCATCTAAGGGCTAATTAGTAGAACTTGTGTCATTAAAATTATTATCTTATTATTAAGATTATTATCTGAAAAATTCTTACAACTCTGGCTTTAAAATAACCTTTAAAAGGTTGATAAGCCGTAAAAAAACAAATCAGCGAATCAATCCTAGGCAACGATCTGTTGTGAATATCGGAGAGGTAATCATTCATGTATGGTGTTTGTTGAGCAAGTAAACCTGGCGGAATCCATCCTTCTCTCTCTCTCTCTTTGTATCATGCTTCTTGTTTCTTCACATATTATCATATAGGAATAAAATGTCGCTGCTGACACTTGGGTTTGAACACGGATCGCCAGGGAGCAAGCACAGTCGACCTCATCTTGAAATAATTAGATCACGTGATGATATAAAGTATATATATATATATATATATATATATATATATATATATATATATATATATATATATATATATATATATATATATATATATATGGGAATCTGCGGTGTCTGACCGAGTATTGTTCTAAGGCGTTACTATTGTTGTATCTGCGATTTACAAAATCTCTCCTACAAACGGGTATTAAAACATGTACATCCAATAATCTTTTTTCAATGAGGACCTATTTAGATATCATCATCATCATCATCATCATCATCTCTCCTATGATTGGGTGTGGTCGATGGGTCGTTGCGCAACAGTTTTAATTATTTATTTTAGGCATTTTCTTTTTCCCTATTTGTGGACAACGATATTTCGATTTTACTTGTAGTTGTTAAACTTCAGTCGCTTCTGGCTCAGATAAAATAATTTACAGTTCATTTGACTGTGTGGATTTTTCGAAGCCAAATCGAAAGGTGAACCATTGTATCACATCTTCATTTTTGTTCCTTTGGTTACAACATTTCGTTTGGAGGTGTTCTCCAGGTTTCTTAATATTTTCTAAAGTTCAAACACAAATTACTTTTATTATTTCACTAATTATTGGTATCGTCATATTTGTTTTTGAAATAATTAAACGAATAATAGCAATATTTAATTCATGGGCATAAAAAAATAAGGAGTGGGGAGATGTATCAGCCAAAATATAATAAAAACAATAAAGATGGAGACAACTGTCCGAATAATTATTGTAATAACAAACTTTCATGACTGAACTTGACGAAATATATTAAAATGTTGGAGAGTGTAAATGTTGTAATATCATTTTAAAAAATGCCAAATTCTTTCAGGATACATGCGATTAGGGTTCTCCACATCTTCCTTTTCTTCATTTCCTGCGAAATGGCATAACATATTGCGAGGAAGTGAATTTTCTGTTGCCTTTTGGAAATCAGAGTAGTCCGTCATCTAGACGTGGGGGAGGGGCTGCTTAGAGCTAAAGTTTACCCTTCAATTAATTGAGCAAGGGTTTAGAAGATATATTCATGCCTTTCCCAAGTGATTTAGTGTGAAAGTGAAGGCAACGGATTCGGCTGGAATTTGAACTCGGATTGTCGATTTCACTTTCCGCGTCGATAAGTGTTACGCAAACTGAAATGTGAAAGAAAAAAAAAAAAGAAAAAAAAGAAGCAACAAACGTGAATGTATTATTCAAGTTTATAAAGGTGTGTGTCACTGGGATTTTATCATTATTTATCGAATAACATTTTTTTGTCTGTTCTTATGAGGGCACTGTAGTGACAGGAAAGAAAAATATATCCTACAAGCCTCTTAACATGGTGAGAAGAAATAAATCAACCGACAAAAATGGCGAAAATTAGTAGTATTTAACCCACAACATCGTCAAGGCTTTTACCAATGAATGCCTTTGCGAAGGACGCCGTGAAAGAATCTTTGGGTGGAGAATGCAGAGCAAAATTAAATAACGCTAGAAACTCTTTATATCCTTGACGTATGGCCTGAAGTGCTGTAGTTGAAAAGATGCAAATTGCGTAAGATGGGGCAAAATACGATATAGGGAAAGGCATTGAACACCGTAAATTAAATAAATAAGGATTGGCTAAGTCAAGAACAAAAACTGTTTATTTTAATCTAAGTTGACATTTTCGCGGGGGATAAATGTCTACTGTAAACACAGGGGAAACACGGTAAGACAAATTGTAATTTGTCATTAACTTTCCATTGAGGCGGCTTTTATAGCAGATAAATCACACACAGCCAAGCAATATCCATCTATTATTTGTAGGGGGTTCCAAAATTATATATATATATATACACCATATATATATATATATATATATATATATATATATATATATATATATATATATACCTACATATTATACATATATGTATATATCCATATGAATACAATATATATATATATATATATATATATATATATATATATATATATATATATATGGTGCGATTGGTAAATTGTCGCTATTTTACATTTTTAATTTCGCGTAGTTTGATTTTGTTTTTTTACGCTGCACAATATAATAGTGTCAGTTGGGCCCCGTCTGGAAGAAAAAGACCACTATCACGCAATTCACTCCGCCTAAAAATTTAGAAACGGCTTGCTATACTGCTTGGCATTCGCACCGGAAGTTCATCAGTGTGTTGAGGTGTCAATCTGAGGATAGCGTAGAGGATGCAGAAAGAGTTGAATGAGTCTTATGATGATTACGAAGTTACGGCAGCTCGGAAAACTCACTCTGATCGTTGTGACAAGAAAAGAACACTCGAGTTTGTCGGTGATGGCCTCGAACTCCATACGGAGACTTACATCAAGTGCCTTGAGGAGGTAGTGCTGCTCTAGAACAAGAGGATGGCTGCTGGAAGTCCCTGTGTCTAGTAACAGCATTCTGCACCATGCAACACAAGCAAAAGAACCCAGTCGTCATGGCTGTCAGACAATTTTTGCACGCCATATCACCCCCTTGCATCTGGACACGTAACTTCCGAGACTGCCACACTCTTGATTATTATGTGTGCGGCGCAGTTGAGTGAGAGACCAACAAAAACGAACTTTAGGCAAGGATTAGCATTTACCAATTAAAAAATGAGACCGTCCAGAAGAGATGCAGGAGATTCCGAAGTCGTCTGAAGGCCGTGGATGAAGTCAATGGTGACTTTATTGAAAAAAATTTACTCTTTAGTATTTCAAGATATAATGTAAGATGTAATTTTGTTAAATATATCTGTTAAAATGCGATGCCAGTGTTATTTTCATTTTGTGTAATTTACGACAATTTATCCATCGCACTATATATATATATATATATATATATATATATATATATATATATATATATATATATATATATATATATATATATATATAGTTTTAAAAACAAGGAATGCATTGATTTTAATTTTAAAAGTCTCTAGGGCCCTTTCAGCCAACATCTCATCAGGAGACAATCGTTGGATTAGCGAAAAGAATATAAACGATATTGAAGAGCAAAAAGAGGGGAAGCACACTAAAATAACAAACAAGTATATATACTTGTAACGAGGGAAGGAAAAGAATCGTGTAAATAAATTAGCGAGGACAGTTAAAATAAAAGTATCCCCAACAGATTCTATAAAGACTTTATAAATTCTTTCTGCCGGCAGAGAGAAGGTTTTTCTTAATCCTATACAGACCGATTCCAAAATCTTCAAATGAATATATATATATATATATATATATATATATATATATATATATATATATATATATATATAACCTATATATATATATATATATATATATATATATATATAACCTAACTGAGCGACTTGAGTGAGAGACCAACAAAACTCTTTGTAACACCAAAGATGAACTGAAGGCAAGGATTATATTAACATTCATGGACTTAACTATGAGACCGTCCAGAAGAGTTGCAGGAGATACTAAAGTCGTCTGGAGGCCGTGGTTGAAGCCAATGGCGATGTTATTGAATAAATTTACTTTTTCTTTATTACTTCAAGACATCTTTGTGCAATTTTGGTAAATATATCTGTTAAAATGCGAGGTCAGTGGTATTTTTTTTATTTTTGTGTGATTTAAACGACAATTTATCAGTTGCACCCTGTATATCTACATGTAATTTGTGGGGGTCCAAACATTTTATTATGATTTTAAAACGGACATTTTAAAAAGGATGTATTCACAAAATATATAAAAGTTTGAAATAACTGTCAGTTCTATGTTAATCAATATCTTTTCTGGCATTTCTCGCTTGTGGAACCCTCTTCCAGCTTCCTGCTGACTCGTCAAGTTCGATCTTACAAAACTAATATAAGCAATATCAATCGTTATCATCAAACTTCTTAATTTTCTATTCTATTATTCTTTTCGCTCCTTAATCATGTTTTTCTTTTTCTTATATTCGTTCACACACTGCGTCTTATTTGCCTTCTTTCCTTGCTTGGGGCGAAGTGATTAAAAAAAGAAATATATTGAAACAAAGGAAGAAAAAAAAGAAAAAAAAAGAATTATTACACACCGCCAAAATAACCGCCAGAATGGATTACCCACAATGCACCACTGACACACACACACATATATATATATATATATGTAAATAGTCGAGAAAAATCAAACACTTGCGGCCTGACAATTGTGCCTATCGCCTCTGAGTGTTGACTTCAATGTTCACTTTTATATTTACATACGCCCTATCTCTGATATTGAGCACTTTATCCCATAAATATAGCACACTTTAAAAATATATTTCTTCATATATATATATATAATCATGTGTGTGTGTGTGTATGTGTGTGTGTGTGTGTGTGTGTGTGTAAAATGTGTATGTATGCAGGCAACGACACATGGATTCGCATATACCCCTTGCTCACATTGTTCAAATATGCTTATATTTGTGAGGGCTGCTATGCGAGAACGTATGTCTATGTATGTTTGCGTACGCATGAGTGTCATTCCTCCCACTGCCATGAAACACCGATATACAACCATAAATAAATCCAAAATTAAAAAATTAATCAGGTTGTCTGACGATCGTAAACACTGTGAAACCCAGGGTCACAAACTCACATCAATCCAACTAAATAAATATATATATATATATATATATATATATATATATATATATATATATATATATATCTATAAATAGCAGGATAGACTGGATTCTATAGCCTTGGATGGCAACTGGTCTAGGAGAAGGACAACTCTGAATTCAAAACCTGTGGAGGGTCGTTTGGGAACCTTGTGGCATTCGGTGCACCAGGTCTCTGTATTCGTCCCTTCAAAAAGTGTAGATGGTCCTGCACGAGGCCTTCACCACTATAATTAAATCTCATGTGCTGGTGTTGGGCTGTCGGTTTCCTGGGAACTGATCTGCTTGACCCTCATACGTCGAAGAGTCGACTACATATATATGAACACTAATGGCTATGTCCCAATCCTCATAAATACGTTGGAAATATTGTAAGTGAGACTAATATGCTGTTTAAGTGGTCCACCACTAGCAGTGGTTTACCTACTTCACGCCGCTGGCGAGTATTGTATTTTGTTGATGTTATAAAGATTAACATTTCGTTTCCAACCCCTGTTTTGGTTATTCCTCATTCAAGAAACCTTTATAGGTTACAAAACACACATACACACACACACACACACACACACACACTCATTCACACACAAATATATATTAATAAATACACATATACCTACGTTTATAGTCCAACTTAGAGTTTCATGGCTTCCCAAGTCGTCAGACACAAATGGCAAATGAGCCACATATTACAGATGTATTTTTTAAATACTGGGTTTCAGCGGAGGAACGCTAAGTTAACACAGATTCAAAGATCAAAGTTAATCCCAATACGTTATTGTGCTGTAAATTCAAAATATAGTGTAGGTAGGGAGATATTGGGAAAACAACGCAAAAGATGATACAAGCTTAAAGTGTATATGGTACATGTTTTTACGTTGTAAAATAAGCGAAAAAATTATAAAGCGTAAGGCGCAAGCAATATAATTAAAAAGAGTTGGTAGGCGCGGTGAATTGTATTGAGTGACAATCTGGGGACCTAAATACAATTCACCGCGGCTACCCACCCCTTTTTAATCATATTGCTTGCGCTTTACGCCTTATAATTTTTTGACATAAATCTTTTTTTTATTATTTTTTTCATTTCGCTACTTAGGCTTGGTCAGATCAAAAGTAAAAAATGAGTTTCTTGTGTGTGTATTTGTTTAAAAATATAAAATCTTATTATTTGTAAAAATAATAAAAAAAACATGAAAAATTTCCAAGATGGCGTTGACTAAAAAAAGGAAGAAAATGAGTGACTTTGTAAAAAGTCGTTAACATTTTATGTTCTTTGCTTTAAGTTTCCGACTTGAGAGATGTATTGTAATCCTTCAGATTGGGTAGAAAATAAAAAAGGGGTTTTTATCCAAGCATTTTCCATGTCGACAGTATGTTAAAAAATAGGGTATATAATCCCGACAAAGTTTCCAATTATTGACAATTGGAAAACGTTCATGAAAGTATGTTTCGAAATATATCTGAGTATGCATTTCACCGCTTAGGCTTCATCAGATCAAAAGCGAAAAAATGAGTTGCCTGTATGTGTATTTGTTGTAATGGATTGTGCCACATTCTCTGTCGCCTATATGGACTGACTATATCAGTAGATATATATAGTAAGCACAGGATATACCAGGGGCTTGGCTTCGGGAATTACTAATTAAAATAAAAATATCAATAAGAACACCGGATTACATATCTTACTGTTCTTTCTTTATATATATATATATATATATATATATATATATATTTAAGGCATTAAAAACTAGAAATGTTGTATTGCAGGCCATGATAAGTTTAAAATAAAACACACACAGTCGACCGGTTTCGTCCCCTCTCGTCAGAACTGTTAACGGGGAATTTAGATTATGAGGAAAAAGAAAAAAAGTCTGTCATGGGTGACATGAATGAATGGACAGGGAAGGAAGGAAAGATAAAATTATACCAAATCAAGCTGCTAGAAGCGCAGAACAGCAAGTCCAAGCAAACAATCTCTTTGTTTGCAAAGAGAAAACTGCTTGGACCTGATGTAAAGCGATTCCAACACCTTGAGATGGAAAAGTGAGTGCGAACTGGCCAAGACGGAAAACCAGTTCACTGAAATCCATCGCACAAGTTGGATTCTTTATAAAATGATCCGCAATGGAAGACCCATAAGTGTTACGAATGGTATCGCCCAAAGAAAATTTTTGTTTAGTATTATCGCAGGTACGTGTTGTTTTAATTCACGTCCAACCGCTTTGTGTCGTTCTACCTATGTAGTCGCATCCACAACTACATTTGAAATAGTAAATAACAGAGTTAATATGGTGGGGGTAGAACATCTTTACACATAGATGGAAGTACAGACCTAGTTTGAAAAACAACACGAACGTTCGCTGCAAAAATAACACTCACGTGAACTACATGAAATACGCTTGGCGAAGGATTCACTAATCCTACCCAACCACGGTAAACGAAGATAGACCGGACATTTACCAACTGAAGCAGGTTTGATTTTGTTGAACCTAGCGGTCTCATCTCGAATAACCGATTGAACAATGTTCAACGGATAACCATTGTTCACAAAGATCTCAGTTAAACAACTGATTTCATGTTTCAAGGTGTCATCCGAACAGATCATTAACGCCCTATGTGTCAGGGTCCTAATCAAATTAATCTTTTGTTGTTTAGGACAAAAGGAGTCCCAACAGGTATATAGTCCTGTAAAAGTAGACTTCCTGTACACAGAGGTAATAAACAAGGAAGGAGTTCTTTGAACAAGAACATCTAAAAGGGCAATGAACCATTGACCTCCTTATCTACTAATAAATTTAAGGGCAGGATGAACACCATTGAGTAGGGAAAAAAATTGATCCACTTCCGATTCATGGCTGAACACACAAAAGTGTCATCAACATACCGAAAGTAAACCTTGGGTCAGGCAGAACTTAACAAAAGGCTTTCTTCATAAAACCCACAAAAATATTTGCCAAAACAGGACCCAAAGGGAACCCATCGCTACACCATCGATCTGACGATACATGATATTGTCAAACTGAAATCGACAAACATAGTGGCAAATTTCATGAGTTCAACGAACACTTCTTCAGGTATATTCGGAGGTCAAATCACTGCGATATAACATATCGCTGCAAATATCAATAGTCTCCGATAAAGGAACACAAGTGAAGAGGCTACAGATGTCAAAGGAACACATAAATCCATCAGTGGCATCACAATTCCGAATGAATTTGGAAAAAGAAAATGAATCTTTAATACAAAAGGAACTGTAATGCTGCAACACTGGTTGCAACATTATAACGCCACTTTGCGACTTTATGCTGTGAAGACCCAATCATCGATAATATGGGTCTCAACGGGACACCCTCCTTATGAATCTTAGGTAATCCATATAGACGGGGACGAATAGAACCAGACGGTCTCAATTCCTCCGCCATTTTAGAGGAAAGAACCACTTTTTACCCATTTGACAAGACGTTTCTGAAATCGAATTTCAGAAGTCAATGTAGAATCATGAGTGTCAATGGAACCAAGACGTTGAAACTTGGAAGGGTCATTCAATATAGTTAACATTTTGTTAATGTAGTCATGGCGGTCCATGAGGACAACACCAGATCCCTTATCCGGTTTAGTAATAACCAAAAGAATGGTTATCCTTAAGGGATCTAATAACCTTATGGTGTTCACTTCTCCATTTCGATTCAGAGAAAGAAATGGGAGAACTAGCATAAGAATGAGCCAAATCATTCAATTTAGCTCGAAAGTCGCTGGATTTATTATCAGACACCGGTTGAAGTTTCGAGAGTTGAGCATACAATACTTCAAATTCAGAAAAAATATTCTCCTACTAATAGAAGTGAAAGGAATGCTAAAATCTAGGCCGTGGGCCAAGATATGGCTCAATCTCTGAGGAGAATAAGAAGACAAATTTACTACATTTTTTGTAGCATTTGGTTCAACCATACAGCCAAATCTCTTGGAGATAAGTTGTTTCAACTTATTCTGAAAACTAGCCATCTTAGAACGACAACGTGCAGATATCAAACCAACGTAACAGGCAAAGCGGATTCTATCAAAATAGGATAAATAATTACCTGCCTCACGCCATAACAGATGATATCTTCCTGTAGGCCCAAATCCTGGTTAGAAAATTGCAAGAAAAAAAATAAAGGCTCTCTATACTCCAACCAGACACCAACTTAGCCCCTCCTAATCCGAAAGGAAATAAAAGACAGGCAAACCCGGTGCTGAAGACAAGAATGTAAAAAATTAGTCTTAACCTTCAATATTTCAATTTTAGACCTAATCTGTAACAATTTATTCAATTTTCTAATTGACTCAGGGAGTACCTTTTCTTAAAATATTTAAATAGGTTAGAAACGGTAAAAAGCGTATTAAGGCATTAAAAACTAGAAATGTTGTATTGCAGGCCATGATAAGTTTAAAATAAAACACACACAATCGACCGGTTTCGTCCCTCTCGTCAGAACTGTTAACGGGGAATTTAGATTATGAGGAAAAAAAAAAAAAAGTCTGTCATAGGTGACATGAATGAATGGACAGGGAAGGAAGGAAAGATAAAATTATACCAACCAAGCTGCTAGAAGCGCAGAACAGCAAGTCCAAGCAAACAATCTCTTTGTTTGCAAAGAGAAACTGCTTGGACCTGATGTAAAGCGATTCAACACCTTGAGATGGAAAAGTGAGTGCGAACTGGCCAAGACGGAAAACCAGTTCACACTGAAATCCATCGCTAAGTTGGATTCTTTATAAAATGATCCGCAATGGAAGACCCATAAGTGTTACGAATGGTATCGCCCAAAAGAAAATTTTGTTTAGTATTATCGCAGGTACGTGTTGTTTAATTCTCACGTCCAACCGCTGTGTCGTTCTACCTATGTAGTCGCATCCACAACTACATTTGAAATAGTAAATAACAGAGTTAATATGGTGGAGGGGTAGAACATCTTTACACATAGATGGAAGTACAGACCTAGTTTGAAAAAACAACACGAACGTTCGCTGCAAAATAACACTCACGTGAACTACATGAAATACGCTTGGCGAAAGGATTCACTAATCCTACCCAACCACGGTAAACGAAGATAGACCGGACATTTACCAACTGAAGCAGGTTTGATTTTGTTGAACCTAGCGGTCTCATCTCGAATAACCGATTGAACAATGTTCAACGGATAACCATTGTTCACAAAGATCTCAGTTAAACAACTGATTTCATGTTTCAAGGTGTCATCGAACAGATCATTAACGCCCTATGTGTCAGGGTCCTAATCAAATTAATCTTTTTTGTTTTAGGACAAAAAGGAGTCCCAACGGGTATATAGTCCTGTAAAAGTAGACTTCCTGTACACAGAGGTAATAAACAAGGAAAGAGTTCTTTGAACAAGAACATCTAAAAAGGGCAATGAACCATTGACCTCCTTATCTACTAACAAATTTAAGGGCAGGATGAACACCATTGAGTAGGGAAAAAATTGATCCACTTCCGATTCATGGCTGAACACACAAAAAGTGTCATCAACATACCGAAAGTAAACCTTGGGTCATTAACAAAAAGGCTTTCTTCAAAAAACCCACAAAAAATATTTGCAAAACAGGACCCAAAGGGAACCCATCGCTACACCATCGATCTGACGATACATGATATTGTCGAAACTGAAATCGACAAACATAGTGGCAAATTTCATGAGTTCAACGAACACTTCTTCAGGTATATTCGGAGGTCAAATCCTGCGATATAACATATCGCTGCAAATATCAATAGTCTCCGATAAAGAACACAAGTGAAGAGGCTACAGATGTCAAAGGAACACATAAATCCATCGGTGGCATCACAATTCCCGAATAAATTTGGAAAAAAAAAATGAATCTTTAATACAAAAGGAACTGTAATGCTGCAACACTGGTTGCAACATTATAACAAGCCACTTTGCGACTTTATATGCTGTGAGGCCAATCATCGATAATATGGGTCTCAACAGGACCTGAATCTTAGGTAATCCATATAGACGGGGACGAATAGAAACCAGACAGTCTCCCCTCCGCCATTTTTAGAGGAAAAGAACACCACTTTTTGCCCATTTGACAAGACGTTTCTGAAATCAATTTTCATCAATGTAGAATCATGAGTGTCAATGGAACCAAGACGTTGAAACTTGGAAGGGTCATTCAATATAGTTAACATTTTGTTAATGTAGGGTCATGGCAGTCCATGAGGACAACACCAGATCCTTATCCGGTTTAAGTAATAACCAAAGAATGGTTATCCTTAAGGATCTAATAACCTTATGGTGTTCATCTCCATTTCGATTCAGAGAAAGAAATGGGAGAACTAACATAAGAATGAGCCAAATCATTCAATTTAGCTCGAAAGTCGCTGGTTTTATAGACACCGGTTGAAGTTTCAAGGATTGAGCATACAATACTTCAAATTCAGAAAAAATTCTCTCCTACTAATAGAAGTGAAAGGAATGCTAAAAATCTGGGCCGTGGGCCAATAAATCTCTGAGGAAAGATTTACTACATTTTTTTGGTATTTGGTTTTAACCATTCCTTTCAATCTCTTGGAGATAAGTTGTTTCAACTTTATTCTGAAAACTGTTCTTAGAACGACAACGTGCATATCAAACCAACGTAACAAAAGAGATTCTATCAAAATAGGATAAATAATTACCTGCCTCACGCCATAACAGATGATATCTTCCTGTATCCCCAAATCCTGGTTAGAAAATTGCAACCTTATAAAGTTCTCTATACTCCAACCAGACACCAACTTTAGCCTCCTAATCCGAAACAGGAAATAAAACGGGAAACCCGTGCTGAAAAAGAATGTAAAAAATTAAAAAATATTTCAATTTTAGACCTAATCTGCAACAATTTATTCAATTTTCTAATTGACTCAATACCTTTTCTTAAAAATATTTAAATAGGTTAGAAACAATAAAAAAAGCATAAGGCATTAAAAACTTTTTGTAAAACGCAGGCCATGATAAGTTTAAATAAAACACACACAGTCGACCGGTTTCGTCCCCTCGTCAGAACTTTTAACGGGAATTTAGATTATGAGGAAAAAGAAAAAAAGTCTGTCATGGGTGACATGAATGAATGGACAGGGAAGGAAGGAAAGATAAAATTATACCAACAAGCTGCTAGAAGCGCAGACAGCAAGTCCAAAAACAATATATTTTTTAAAGAAAACTGTGGACCTGATGTAAAGCGATTCCAACACCTTGAGATGGAAAAGTTGCGAACTGGCCAAACATTTGAAATCCATCGCATGTTTTTCTTTATAAAATGATCCCATAATGGAAGACCCATAAGTGTTGAATGGTATCGCCCAAAAGAAAATTTTTTTTAAATATTATCGCAAGGTCTGTTTTGTTTAATTCTCACGTCCAACCGCTGTCGTTCTACCTATGTAGTCGCATCCACAACTACATTTGAAAAGTAAATATTAATATGGTGGGGGTAGAACATCTTTACATAGATGGAAGTACAGACCTAGTTTGAAAACACCTTTGAACGTTCGCTGCAAAATAACACTCAAGTGAACTACATTACGTTGGCAAGGATTCACTAATCCCTTTTAGACCGGACATTTACCAACTGAAGCAGGTTTGATTTTGTTGAACCTTCGGATGTGATAACCGATGTTGTTCAACGGATAACCATTGTTCTGAAAGATCTCGTTAAACAACTGATTTCATGTTTCAAATGTCATCCCGAACAGATCATTAACGCCCTGTCCATTTAATCAAATTAATCTTTTGTTGTTTAGGACAAAAGGGAGTCCCAACAGGTATATAGTCCTGTAAAAGTAGACTTCCTGTACACAGAGGTAATAAACAAGGAAGGAGTTCTTTGAACAAGAACATCTAAAGGGCAATGAACCATTGACCTCCTTATCTATTCAATTTAAAGGCAGGATAGACACCATTGGTAGGGAAAAAAATTGATCCACTTCCGATTCATGGCTGAACACACAAAAGTGTCATCAACATACCAAAAGTAAACCTTGGGTCGGGCAGAACTTAACAAAGTTTCATTGCCCCACAAAAAATATTGCCAAAACAGGACCCAAAGGGAACCCATCGCTACACCATCGATCTGACGATACATGATATTGTCGAAAACTGAAATCGACAAACATAGTGGCAAATTTCATAAAGTTCAACGAACACTTCTTCCGTTATATTCGGAGGTCAAATCACTGCGATTTATCGCTGCAAATATCAATAGTCTCCGATAAAGGAACACAAGTGAAGAGGCTACAGATGTCAAAGGAACACATAAATCCATCAGTGGCATCCACAATTCCGAATGAATTTGGAAAAAGAAAATGAATCTTTAATACAAAAGGAACTGTAATGCTGCAACACTGGTTTGTTATAGCAAGCCACTTTGCGACTTTATGCTGTGAAAGACCCAATCATCGATAATATGGGTCTCAACGGGACACCCTCATATGAATCTTAGGTAATCCATATAGACGGGGACGAATAAACCAGACGGTCTCAATTCCTCCGCCATTTTTAGAGGAAGAACACCACTTTTACCCATTTGACAAGACGTTTCTGAAATCCGAATTTCAGAAGTCAATTTCATGAGTGTCAATGGAACCAAGACGTTGAAACTTGGAAGGGTCATTCAATATAGTTAACATTTTGTTAATGTAGTCATGGCGGTCCATGAGGACAACACCATATCCCTTATCCGGTTTAATAATAAAGAATATGGTTTATCTTAAATCTAATAACCTTAAATTGTTCACTTCTCCATTCGATTCAGAGAAATGGGAGAACTAGGATAACTAATAGAGCCAAATCATTCAATTTAGCTCGAAATTCGCTGGATATTATCAGACACCGGTTGAAGTTTCGAGGTTGAGCATACAATACTTCAAATTCAGAAAAAATATTCTCCTACTAATAGAATGAAAAGATTTATAAAAATCTCTGAGGAGAATAAAGAAGACAAATTACACATTTTTTGTACGCATTTGGTTCAACCATACAAAATTAAGTTGTTTACATCTTTTGCATTGCATATCAAACCAACGTAACGGGCAAAGCGGATTAAAGTTGTCAAACCAACGTAAAGGCAAATCTCTATCAAAATCTATAAATTGTTTCCATAAGATATTCTTCATCTTCCTGTCACCATCGTTTTTTTTTCATACCTTTCGGATTTTACGGGCTAAAATTGAAATCTATCAAAAATAGGATAAATAATTCTTGTCTCACGCCAGGTTTAAACGTCTTTATTTCCTTTCGGATTACAACATTTCTAATTTAATCCTTTAATAAAACCTTTCTTTACCGTTTCTAACCTATTTAAATATATATTTATATATATATATTATAAATTAATTGATTTAAAATATGTTTTTTCTGCTACACAGTTCTAACCATGTTTCAAAAATAGAAGCTAAAAAGCCCCGAATTTAATTTTGCAATTAAATTAAAGCATTAGTTCATTTCATCCTCAAAGCGAATTTTGGAGTAACTTTTAAAAATTACTGGGTTTTAAAAACACGGCTAAAATAACGTTTCCATGGTTACAGAATATTCTACTTGAACTGGACAAGGAATGTCTAGGTATTCCTTATGACAGTCATTGTATCAGTTAATAGCTACAATTTGGTAAGGGGGTAGGGATGTATTTTCAATGAAAGCACATACATATATATATATATATAAATAAAAAGATGATACAAATAAAAGAATAACAGTAATTGATTATTTTTATTTTTTAGAAAATAGTGCTCAATGTAAATTTACAGAGAATTAATATTATAAATTAACTGATTTAAAATATGTTTTTTCGCGACACAGTAATAACCATGTTTCAAAATGTAAGCTAAAATCTTTAAATTTAATTTTTTGTAAATGTAAATTTAAAACATTAGTTCCATTTCATCCTCAAGCGAATTTTAGAGTAACTTATTTTTTTTAAATTTACTGACTTTCAACTGCAAGGGAAATTCATAATTTATGGTTACCAAGG
Organism: Acanthosepion pharaonis; assembly: GCA_903632075.3. NCBI lineage: Eukaryota > Metazoa > Mollusca > Cephalopoda > Sepiida > Sepiidae > Acanthosepion > Acanthosepion pharaonis. The sequence continues at coordinate 2,774,488 of CAHIKZ030001114.1, read as the reverse complement.
ATACAGAGAAATCCAATCATCCAGACAAGGGGTGGTAGCGTGTTCAGTTTTATATATTTTTGTTGTATCAGTTATTTGTTACGTTCGAAAAAGGGTTTAGGTACAGATGGGGATGTATTTTTCAACGAATTCTGACATCCGTTAAATTAATCTCGTCTGGATTTTCTTTTTCTTTTTTTTTAATTTTATTGTTAACGGCAAAAATTCTTACGGCGTTTTCTCTATTTGTATACTTAAAGATTTTTGGGGGGATATTCAGGTTATAATACGTTTTATTTAACTATTATTTTTCAAATATTTTTCCTTTTTAATTTTTTAATGAACTATGTTTCTTTACATATTATATATATATATATATATATATATATATAATAATGTGTGTGTGTGTGTGTGTGTGTGTGTGTGTATATATATATATATATATATATATATATATATATACTTAGTCACTGCGACACGTTTCGTCAATCCGATTTTATCAAAAGTTTAAAAAGCGAAATGATTGTGGTTACATTAATTTCAAAATATTAAAAGGTAAGGCTCCTGTGTAATCCTCCTTCCAGATATTGGTAACTTTTTTTTTGTTATTAAGAATTTGTCTTAGTTTTCCATGTCGGATTGACGAAACGAGTCGGCAATGACTAAGAAATATATTTTCCAATTGTGGACGTCAGACAATAATTTTAAGATATTTTTATGTTTATCTATAAAAATAATATATAAGCATAAAAATGTCTTAAAATATGGAAGTCTGTATAAAAAATGCATGCATAGATTCAGTTTGATCGTTGTACATGACGTCACTTTTAAGTTATCATCCCCATCATGTGAACTGTTTCGATTTGAAGCCACACAAATGCAAATCAGTGTGATTTATAATCTTCACCAACTTTGCAAATAACTCTTGTCCGTCCTTTCCAAACCACCGTGTCTTGTGTTAATTCACGGAAGTGCTGCAGCATTTCCAAGCTCTTCAGTGTTTTTTTTACAGGGAATGATTCAAATGTATTGACAGTTCATTTAATGTTGTTGTTCAATGCGCATGATTTTTCGTTCAATGGCTACGGATGTTATCATTCCGTTTCCATAGTATCTACTGTCTGTTTCTAAAGCGTATTAACTTATGCTATCAATGCTCCGTTATGAATACAAAAACCCTTCGTTGATTTTGGTTTATTTGAGACAACATATATTAATGTTATGTTGTCATAAGTAAATTACTGAGCCTTTACGTTACATCTGGCCTCCTTTACGGCAGCGAATGATGGATGGTCTCCTCAAAGATGAAGAAGAAACTCGAGGCGACAGGGTTCTACAGAAAGATGCTAAAGATATCATGGACCGAGCGTGTGAGCAACGATGATGCAGAGAAGGACGGGGAACAAGCTCAGGGTGTCAAATGTCGATTGACATTACACTTGAATATTTGAAGAGTATACTTATCGGAGAACCAAGTAAGGGAAAGGCAGTCCCATAGACGGGAAATGCGGGAGAAGAAGCTGTTTGAGAAGAAGAGACAGTTACATTTAACCATTTTGACAATGAAAGGATGGGACCGAAATACCAGCCTGGTAGCACGTTTAAATTCATGAAGTCCGGGAACCAGCGAAAGTAGCTCGTCGGAACAGTTGCCGTGAAAATAGAGAGAGGAAAATAGACAGAAGAGACAGAGGGAGGCCACTGCACGTCTGTGGGATATTGATTGTAGACTAGATGCCAGATCAGGGCCTATCGTCTTGCATATTCGTCTCTGGATTTTGTCAAGGATCTCAAAATGTATAGCGGGAGCACCAGACTATATATGACAGCAATAGCCGTGCAAGGACGAATGGTTGATTTATAAATTTGAAGGATGAACTCAGACGAGAAAAATTTCTGGCACGACACAGAGAGCCAACTTTCCTTGCGGTAGATGAAGCTATTGATTCAATGTATTTATTCCACCTAATGTGGAAAGCGTGAGATCAAGCAGGCGTAACGAGGCGCTCTCAAGGAGTTTGGAATCAGCCATTCTGATAGGAGGCAGGAAGAGAAATATATACGAGGGTCATTCAATAAATAAGGTGAATTTTTCGGTATAAGGACTTCTAATACAGATAGAAGCTTACTTTTTTTTCAACGTAGCACTGTCACACACTTTTCCCACCTGTGCACAAGCTTCCGTATTCCCTCAGCGTAAAAATCTTTGGACTGATGTCTCAGTCAATCGCTCAAAACACTTTTGACTTCATCGTCACTTTTAAACTTCGTGCCTCTCGTGAACGTTTTCAAGGGACCAAACAGGTGAAAGTCTGAAGGGGCAAGGTCTGGGCTGTAAGAGGGATGAGGGAGCAGTTCCCAGCTCACTCGTTGATGGTCTGCACCGTTTGGGCTGCTGTGTGAGGCCTTGCGTTGTCATGATGCAAGATGACACCTTCTGACTGATGACCCCTGCGTTTGTTCTTTATGTCTTTCTTGACCTGCCTCAGCAGTTCACAGTAGTTCTTCTGTCAGACTGAATGAGGTCATTGACTGATTCACTCACCTCAGGAGACCTCACTTCTGTAGGCCTCCCAGGCCTGTCTTCATCCTCAACACTGCCCTGTCCTTCTTTAAACAATTTAGCCCACTTGTAGACATTTTTCTGGCTGAAACATGTGGCGCCATACACAGTTGACATTCTCCTATGAATTTCAACTGGTTTGCACCCTGCAGCAACCAAAAACTTGATAACTGACCGCTGTTCAATCCTGGAGCATGCTTCTTGGTCGGCCATTTTTGTTAATCGCCAAAACTCTTAAAGTTTTATTTTTAATCTGCAAAAGAAATTAAATCCATGTGAAAAAGAAATAAAACAAAAATAAAATAAAAAAGTAAGCTTCTATATGTATTAGAAGTCCTTATACCGAAAAATTCACCTTATTTATTGAACCAAGAATTCCTGAATTTCTTCTTTTTCTTCCAAAAGTTCTTTAACATTACATTTCGCGATAATAGAATCTTTATAGGCAATAGGGAGACATTTACAAAGTTTTAAATAAATTGCCAACATTTAACGAAAAGAGAGATAGAGCGTGAGAGAGATGTTGGCTAAGATAGTTGGGTAATTCCTGGTGATGTTGTCGTAAACAAATTATTGAGCTGTTACGTTACATCTGGCCTCCTTTACGGCAGCGATTGATGGACGGTCTCCTCAAAGATGAAGAAGAAACTCGAGGCGACAGAGATGGGGTTCTACAGAAGGATGTTAAGAATATCATGGACCGAGAATGTGAGCAGCGATGAGGCACGGTGGAGTAATGGATAGCGGCTTGGATTGAGGAATCGGAGAGCCGAGTTCGAATTCCAGTCGAATCCATTACATTCACTTACGTGCTAACACTCTTGGGAAAGATGTGAATCCTCTCTCTTCTCCCTCCAGTTATGGGTAAATAGCAGGACAGACTGGGTTCTATAGCCTTCGATGGCAACTGGTCTAGGAGAAGGAAAACTCTGAATTCAAACCTGCTCTTAGAGGAGGGTGAATGGAGTCTCTCTGAGCCTTGGTTGGTTAATCCATTTAGTGATGGTGTCACGATAAAAACACCCTTGATAGCCCTAGCGATGCATCAAGAATTCAGCTATTTGACAAGGTTATGAACTATACCACTCAAAGTATTGGTGAGTTCAATCTCGGCTGAGGCCGCAAGATGATGATGATGAGGTCTTAGAGAGGTTGCAAACAAGTAGGAGGCATATACTTAACATCAGGAAGAGACAGCTGAAGTTTCTGGGGCACGATGAAGAAGGAGGGCCTGGAGAATATGATACTCACGGGTCAAACAGAGGGAAAGAGAGACAAGGGAAAACAACTTGTGACGTACCTCGCTAGTGGATGACAGAACGTTGCCTGGGGGAGGAAACAGAGAGAAGGACCTTGTTGAGAGCTGCAAGGGATAGAAGGAGGTGGAGAGCCATGATCGCCGACGTCCTGAAAGGACATGACGCTAAAAAGAAGGAAGAAATCCTGATTTCATGTCGATTAGATCACCCACTTCTATGACTAGTGGGACATAATCTTCTCATAGTCTGCCCTTTACGCAAGTAAGTTTGGTAACTCATATTTTTATGCGGTGCCTGACAATTTATTTTTAAATAATTTACCCCTGAGCAAGGCAATAAAGCCACTAGGACGCAAGGCGCTACTCAGGGCATAAGAGAAATGAAAAGACTTTAGAAGAAGCCGGAAACCTAATCCTGAACATGAATTAAGGAATAAACATGTACACCTGCTCAATAGACAGAAGAGGGGTATAAGTTGGACAATAAGCGAACCTATTTACTCCTATTCAGAAAAAAATACATTAAATAAATAAAACTGATTATGCATTTCGCTGTTTAGGCTTCAACAAATCAAAAGCGAAAAAACCCTAATCCAGCTTTGAAAAAAATAATAAGATTTAATTTTTTTTTTTAAATATTACACAAGTATACACACAAGCTTCTCCTTTTCTCGCTTTTGATCTGATGAAGCCTAAACGGCGAAAGGCATAATAAGATATATTTCGAAATATACTTTTCATGAACATTTTGCAAATTGTCAATAATTTGAAACCTTGTCGGGATTATATAACATAATTTTAATATTAAATAAATAGTAAATAAAATTTCAGAGATTGGGCGGAGACGATAGAATTATAGAGATGGAGTAAACTTTAGAAGGAATCAAAAACCCAATCCTAAAAAGGAAACAAGGGATAAAACCTCTACACCTGTTTCAAAAGGTTGGGGAGGAGACGTTAGAAATATAAACATAATAATACCTCAAACGAAAAACCAATGTAGTGTATCAGTTTACATGCTTGTTAAGAGATTGAATTTCTGATACTAATAATAAACTCATTGGTTTTGCTACAACTACGCTCCCCCGTAGACTTACCTGTCACTTTTCTGATCTTAGTTTTATTAAACATTTCTTAGAAAAAACATAGCCATGTACATAATATTAGACAGATATTAGTTGATAACATAACAATATTCACATGTACACACAATAAAAAGAACCTTCAGATATTGGAGGACATCTACGTTAAAACAAAGCAACTCGCCCTCAACAAAATTACATTTCAAACTGGCCACAACACATTAGATTGCATCTAAACATATGTTTCTGTTGCTAATATTTCGTTCACTCACTTGGTACGACGTCATAGAACCGTATCACGAATTTACGACCTGTGTCTGCTATTCGACGACCATAGCATAGCATAGCAAATTTCTATGTAAACATAACGGGATGTAATATTTGATGGTGAATATCTTTGTTGAAATGTCCATATAACCACTCTGATGAAAGGAGGTTTTGGTAAAATTGTTATCGCCATATTATCGACATCGTATTTTAGTGTGATGCTTTAACATAGTTCTTTGTGTATCTTTACCGCCGGCTGTTTTAAGAGTAAAAGAAAGTGACTTTTGTATAAACCGATTGGCAGGAATATTGAAAATTTGGAAAGAAACCAGAAAACGTATTCCTCTGTACTAGGCTCTTACAGAGAGCGATCCTTTTCAAATAACCTCAACAGGTAATGCGTCTTGGAATTTTAACATTGCTTAAATTCAAGCGACAATCTTTTGACCCATTTTGTCCAAGTCTCCAAGTCTCAAGTAAATTTGGCCGCAGATAATAACAGAATTCGTTTGTGAAAATCTTTGTGTATATTTTGGATTGGGTTCAAAGTAGAATCTTATTCATTTAGGCTTACGATCATATCACACTGAAAATATCGGATCTTCTACAATCACCGAAATTAAGCAACGTCGAGCTTGGCCAGCAGCTAGAGGGGTGACCGCTTAGTAATACCAAGCTTGGATGTGCGGGTGGTATATCCTACGGCCACATCACGTTGATACACCTATTTCCGTACGATCACACACGCGCACACACACACACACACACATATATATATATATATATATATATATATATTTTATCATATATTAACAAGCAGGAATTTTTTCTCTTGATGATGGCCTTGCTGGCCGAAACTAGCCGAGGAAATTATTGAAATAATAAAACAAAATAATATTACTGCACAACCCAGTGTGTCTGAAAATGTTAATTTTTAAATATTTTTATTGTTGAAAACATATATATATATATATATATATATATATATATATATATATATATAGTTAATCTATTTCTATGTGTACATACGATAATTACGGAAAAAAATGACGCCAAATAAATATTTTCGCTTTTATAAGTAGATACCTTAAATGTTATTTGTTTTTTTAGATACCTTAAATGTTTTTTCACTTGCATCAGAAGGATCCTTAAATGTTTTGTTGTTTTTACCAAGATCCACCTTAAGTGTAGTTTTAGCAAATTTATCAGGAGGTACCTTAAATGCTGTGGTATTATTTGATCGGGATATATTTTTGTCTTACCCAATTAAATCAGTAGATGAGATCTGAAAATGGAAACTACCTCAGGATTTAGATCAAACTTCAGAAGGAGAAGAATGTTCACAATGTATGAAAAGAAGAATGTAATGTTGACATTTTAAGTAGTACATTGTAAAAATTTAACGACTATTATTTCTCCATACGCACTTCTCGCTTGTGGAACTCTCTTCCGGTTTCTTGCTTTCCAACCAACTTTGACGCTCAAATATTTAAATCCAATTCCAATCGTCATCTTCTGTCTTCCTAATCCCTGTTCTTTTATTTTCCTCTTTTATGATTCCTTTGCGAATCCTCGCCGCTTGTGATGCTGGACGGCTTCGCTTGTCACTTTTGCTGTGTCAAGCGAAAACTCGTTTTCACTTCCAAAACTGCTTGTTAGATTCGAGACTTCGTAGACGCCGGTACCTTCCACTAGTATCCGTACTAGTAATACTTGTTCAAGTAGTAATCGCCAAATAGTATAATGATGAAAAGAGAATCGTAATCAATGCATACCGTAGTGCAGTAGACAGAGTGAACGTATAGTAATAGTGGATAGACAAAAAGAATGAGCAGTGATCATATAGTCATCACGCTACTTCTTATTTATTCACTTCCTTTATGACCACGTGATATACTTAATAATGGAATCGCCTGTTACTCACTGGCGATCTAGTTTCAAACCTCAGTATCGGCAACGATACTTACTATTATACAACATAAAAATAAAATTAAAAAGCCTACACACTACTAGTAAGTAATAAGTTTTCAATATATAACTTTCCTGAACTTTCCCTTTACGTTCCTAGGTTTTGTCTGGCTCACTAGGTGTATCTAGGTTCTATTGTTTGTATCTCTTTCTTTTTTTAAAACCTTTTTTTTCTTTGCTTCAGACCTTGATTTGATTTTTTGTCAAATTCAAATCTCTTCTTTTTTAAACCTTTTTTCCCTCGAGATTGATTTGAAAATCAAAAATCGAGGGTTTTCTATATGTATATATATATATATATATATATATATATATATATATATATATATATATATATATATATATAAATATAGGATTGATGTATACGGAATAAATTCAATAACCAACAAATACTATTCTTAAAAGAGTGTTCAATACAGAGTAGACCAAATATAAATATAAATATAATTATTTATTCGAAAATTATAACAGAAATATGTTATAAAATCACTACAAAAATAGCCATTTTGTTTCAACATTTCTGGTGACTTATCAAGTGATGGTGTTGAATGCAGAATAAAGGGTTTTAAAAGATTCAATTCAATCAAACACCCATCGGTAAGGGGAAACGCTGTTACATTAGCTGGAATGACCAATCAAAATACAAGTATATGAGAATTCAAAAAACTTGACAACGAACTAAGTTTATATTAATTATTTAATGCTTTAATGTTAGGGCTAGACTAAAATAGAATTTATTCCAACTAATAAATATTAAATTATACGATAGAATTTGAAATTAAAAATTACCCATTTTAAAATTTAAATTTAATCTATATTAAATTGAAAATTATAAAATTACTGAGGAAAAAAGAAAAAATACATATATTATTGTATTTATTTTGTTTTTATTGAAATTAAGTTGGAATGAACGTTAAGATCAAATGTTGCTCTGAACTTCAGGACAACATAAATACATTTGAAGCATAAACAGAGGCAGGGGAGGATGACATCTTGCAAGAGACAATACATACACAATCAGATTATAATACATAAACATGCAGACGTATTTAGATATATACACACGCACACAAAAAGCGACGAGACAGGAAATATCTCCACGACTCTTAAAAAAAACAAAGAAAAAACACAACATACATACACAATGAAAGGTACACACAAATGACCATACACACAGACACCGATAAAGACACGTACATACACACACATATATTGACAAAGACACGCTGATACACCTACCAAGAAATATTCAAGTTTGAAAGTATTATTAAACGAATTCTAACCACTTATTAAAATATAACTTATACGGGAAAATATACATAGATAAAAATGGTAGAATAGATAAAATTCAACATGAGCAGAACAGAAAAACAAACATTAGGGAAAGAAAGGACATTAAAACAGATAGACATGGACAGAAAAAAAAATTAGATATATACGCCTAAAAATAACACCATCTAATATATAAAAACGAAAACTCCAAACACACAAATATATATAAAAATATATTCCATATATACCTATATATGCACTAGTGCACATATACGAGTACAAAAATATAACAGTAGGTGAAAGAAAATAAAAACTATATACAGACATATGTGTACACACATTCTTCACTACAGACAGAAACACAGAAAAGCCTACCTACAGACAAACATATACACACACATATATATACACGCATACGCACATATACACATATATATCTATATATACACGCATACATATACGTATACATATACGTATTTATAGATAGAAATATTTAAATACTCTGTTTATAGTAGTATTAATTACATTTACCGGCCTGAATGTCCGAGAAATTTTCATAGAAAATGTCGGAGGACGAATATATAAACATAAAAATGTCTTAATATATATATATATATATGTGTGTGTGTGTGTGTGTGTGTGTATTCTTTATACTTTCATAGTGCCTTTTTATTTTGGGGGGGAGGGGTAGAGGGATTCTGTTTTTCCATGCCTGAGACGTCTTACTCACTAGCGATTTAGTTTCAAACCACAGTGTCGGCAACGGCATTTACTCTTATACAACATCCTCTCTGCTTAATAATGTCATTCATTTTCTTTTATTCTTTCACCCTCACTTACCAATTTTGTCTTAGTAGTTTTACTTGCTTAGTCGGAGTGAAGTGAGTGAAAAAAAAGCCTTATTATAAACTTCTGTCACTACACAAAACTCACTAGTTCTACAAAACTCACTATTTGTCTCTACTTTCCCAGATGATGACTTGGATCATAATTCTTCAAAAATTAACTTCTGACCGAATTCTCTCCTTGTCTGTAAAAGATTATTCGTAATTTCGGATAGTCGATCAGTAAAATTAACCGACTCAAAATGTTTGTTGCCTTTAATAATAATTGTCTTAAAGAACATTTGCTGCCTAAATACAAAATATACAGCGCTGTTCGGTAAAAGTGACTCACCTGATTTTTTTTACTTAAAAATTTTTTCGCCTATTGTTTTTGGGGTCAAACAAATTTTTTATCTTACTAATATAAAGACCCCTTCCCGACCACATAGTAAAAAAGTTTACTCACCCTAAGGTATTCTATTGATAATTATAATTTTGGATATAAATGAGATTTAGGCAACAAAAAAAGTGACTCACTTATTTCCTGCAACTAGTCATCAATAGAAACGTAACCGAACAGCTTTAAATAAAGAATAATAGAGGTATAATTTATTTATAATAGGTAATATAGTTCGAAATATTTAATAATCTATGGGTCCTCCTTTATTTTGAATAACCTTCTCAACCCTTTTTGGCATTGACTTGATTAAGTTCTGGCAGATCTCATCTCCAAACATTGAATTCTATTCGGATATGAAATTCACAATCAGATCCTCTTTGTTGCTCAACTGCTTTCTCGAGAACCTGTACTTTATAATGCTCCATATGTTTTCTATGGGTTTGAGGTCAGGAGATTGGGGTGGCCATGTCATAACACTCACCTGCTTCTCATCAAAGTATTCCTTCATCAATTTTGATTTATGACAGGGAACATTATCCTGCATAAAAATGAGCTTGGTGGGGTCGATTTTCACCCTTTCAGCAGAAGGGCGCAGACAAGACTCTAAAATTCTCTTGTACTGCTCGCTCCTGAGGGTCTTTTCAATAGGTTTTAAGAAACCAGTTCCATGAAAAGAAAAGCATCCCCAGAACATTATACTGAATGGATGCTTGACAGTACTTACTGCTAAATTCAAAGAACTTTCAAAGCTTCTTCGGATTTTAGATCGCTTCTCCTTTGAATTTAGCTCAACTTTCGTTTCATCAGAGAAAAAATAGCAAAAAATTCAGGTGAGTCACTTTTATCGAACAGCACTGTATATTAATCGCAAGATCAACCACAGAAAATTTGTATCTAAGTTCTTACAATATTTTACCTTTCGTTGCAGATCATCTTACAATGTGGCAAAAACTCACTAAAATGTGGAAAACATAATCAAAAGAAAAATAAAGAAACTAAATGAAATTGTGATACTATTTGTCGTTCCGTCGGTAAAACGGAAGAAAGTTTAATTAAAACATAAGAAAGTGTTATGTGCTGAGAGACATTGAAATGAGAAGGGTTAATACCATAAGTCCGTGGGAAGAATTGAAGATTTAATTCACACATAAACGACTTGAATTGTTTTCAGTTCTGCCCCCTTACAAAAATCAACCAAATTAGCCAGGTTTTTTAGGGACTGCTTGTTCTAACTATGTATATTGCAGCACACCCTCGCAGGAATGGATAGATAAATAGATAAGTACAAATTTTTGATAGATAGATAGATAGATAGATAGATAGATACGAACAGGCTGAGATAAATCTACCACCATCTATTCGCATATATTCTTGTATAGATAAATGTGTTTAAATGTGTATACGGTCCATCTGAAGTTATTAAGCAAATCGCATAGACCTCAATAACTCCATTTTGCATTGAAGATGGTTTGTTAAATTCAATATGATTAATTTAGGCGTCAAAAGAAAAATTCCAGGTAGTTTCAGCATGTTTTATTTGTCATACTATTTGTCGTTGCCGCGGTAAAATCTAAGAAAGTTTTGTTAAAACATAAGAAAGTGTTATGTACTGAGAGACATTGAAGCGTGAAGGCCATATTGTGTATCCAAATGCAAATTTAAAAAAGAACTTTTTAACTTAAATATTTGGAGTTTCAGAGTACCATCATCCTCATGCTCGTGTGTTGTTACATCAACTTAAACATCGCTTTGGCCAGATGGGGTTCAGGTTCTGGGGAGGCCATCAGGTAGAGATTGTTTCCACTTTGCCATTGAAGTTCCTAACATTGTTCTAATATATATATATATATATATATATATATATATATATATATATATATATATATATATATAATAAAAGGTTTAAACACTAATATTCCATGGTCATAATTTATTCCATTGGAATCGTAAATACGATCAATTCATCAGCCCTACAGCTTTTTGAATTTGTAGGTCTGATGAATTGATCATATTCAATATGGAATAAATTATGAAATGTAGTGTTAACCATTTATTATATCCTACTCTGTCCGGGACATTGAGTTCTACCTGGATTCTATCCTCTTGAATTTTTATTCAAAAATATACATGTATGTGTATGCACCTATGTATATATATTTATATATTTTGTATATGTATGTGTATATTTACCACTAATTCTATCTATCTATCTATCTATCTATCTATCTATCTATCTATCTATATAATTTTTATACCGAATAAAAATACAACACAAGGTAATATATACCATATAAGTTTATATTATGCATCATGATTTTTTTTTTCAAATATATACCAACCGACATTCTATATTTTAAAATTATGCACCATAATTATACTGCATTGAACTTTGAATCTGCATATATTATAGCGTTCCTCTTATGAGACCAAGAATTTAAAAAACTCTTTTAAATAGATCATTTACTATTTGTGTCTGATGAAGTGGATAACCATGAAACTCTGAGTTGCACTCCAAACCTAGTTATATGTATATTTATTAATATATATATTTTATAGTACAAAAAGAACAGTAAGATATGTAATCTGGTGTTCTTTTTGATATTTTTATTTTTACAAAACAGTGCTCAATGTAAATTTACAGAGCATAAGTATTATAAATTAACTGATTTAAAAATATGGTTTCATCGCTACACAGGAATTACCATGTTTCAAAAACAGAAAACAAAAACTTCAAATTCAGTTATATTAAATTAAAAGCATTAGTTATGTTTCACTTTCAAGTGAATTTTGGAATACCTTATTTTAAAATTTACTGAGTTTTAAAAGCCCATACATTCATAATTTTTGTTTCCAAAGATACGGAGAAATCCAACTATTTAGACAGGGGCGGTAGCGCGTTCTTTTTATTTTATTAAATATTATTGAATCAAATATGACTTTTACGTTCGAAAATGGGTTAAGTCTGGTAGGGTAGGGGTGCCTTTCAACGAATTATGACATCAGTTCAACGCATGTCGTTTGGTTTTCTATCAACGACAAAAAGTTTTTCTGCATTTTATTCGTTAAATTTCTACTTAAAACATTTAATTTAATATAATTGAATTTGAAGTTTTTGTTTTCTGTTTTTTAATCAGGGTAATTCCTGTGTAGCGATGAAACCATATTTTTAAATCAGTTAATTTATAATATATTTATTAATATATACTTTATAGATTTGTTTAATTACAGTGAACACTGTTTTGTTTACATCTTAAATTAAAAAAAATTTATTTGATCATCTGTATATGTTATCACAGGCATATATCTTTGCTAATATTTAGTTCAAGTTCATACTTCACTCTTTCTCATACTTACCCGGCAGAGGGATCCATCGCTGTTCTGGTGGTATCAACCGGCTCTGACAAGCTATGACAAGACAAAACCAGCTATGACTAGCTTAAACCAGCTCTGACCAGCTTAGACCAGCGGCCTGAGTGAAAACACTCGGGTCCCCACGTTAAAAATGACCTTGTGTCAAAACCTGGTGGTGTGGGGTAAAATAAATATCTACTTCTCTCTCTCTCTCTCTCTCTCTCTCTCTCTATATATATATATATATATATATATATATATATATATATATATATATATCTATTCATAGAAAAATTTCCTGTTCATAGAAATCAACATAGATTTATTTATTCTTTAATGTCTTTTATCTTTTGGTGTGACAACACGGACACTTATAGGCGTAGACAGGCTTAGCATTATATGTTGGCATTTGTCTTATGACTTGTGGAGCCTGGATCTCGTCAGATCATGATCGACAAATATGGAGTCTGTCCAGAAAATACGCAGCTATTTTAAGATATAGAAAACTGGCTGCAGGTGCATTGTGTTGCTTGACAAACAATTAGATTCAATCTGACTGAGCATGCGCAAACAGAAACATTCCAGCAAAGTTATCCATGTCTCCTGCAGTGCAGCAAATTAAATGGACTTGACCTACTCAATGCCAGGTGTATATAAGATATGATGTATTTTTCTGCTTTCTATCAGGTCCGGGGATACCTTGAGGTGTTGTAATGATTAGCCAGCTTGTCTCGCTTGAACATTTACGACTGAATAGTGACATCGATCCTCATAGGTTGCCCCTCTACATTCGGCCTTGTGCCGTATCTAAGCTACGCTTGGAAAATCTCTATCGGGTCTGGTCGTCTATATCTTTCCATCTACAGTTTGAACAAAGGAATGGAATATTCAAAAAGACATATTTCAGATCCTTCCGTCGTTTTGTGTCTTGTAGTTTTCTTGGTTTTTGTCGTTCCATCTTTGAAATATTTTTCTTTCTCGATTATGGGCGTTCCCTCTTGAGATTTTAGGCATCTTATTCAAGAGCACATGTTTGTGCCGTTTTTTTTTTTTCTTTTATTCTTTTATGCAGGGCGTCAGTAATTATGTTGCTTAGTGTATTCCTCTGTGCTGGCTTTTCGTTAAGTCATTGATATCTTGGCTGCCGACATTTGTTCCAAATGTTCGTGTTTAATATTCTGTACCGTTCCTTGGCATTGTTTACTGTCAGTTTTTCACCATTTGGAAAATTTAATCTCCCATCCATTCCTTTTTATGTCTCTGTTTCCTTCGGGTGATCTCATTCAAAGATATCACCAGTGATTCCCTTAAGGTGTTACACTTTGAATTTTCTGTCCTATCCAAATCGTTATGTTTTCTCTGTTAGCATATATCTCTTTGCGGGTTGAGTCATTTGGTGTTTGTCGGTAGAAGTTTCGGTGTTGCTTTGGTTTACCTTTCTTTTTTTAAATCATTTCAGTACAAGCAAGGCGGGAATATGCCACTAGTACACATGGGCTTAGAAAGAGTGAAGGTGAGAGAAAAGACGGAATAGGGGGTGGGGTAAAGAAAGGATAAAGGCTGAATGGGTTTCAAGAAGATAGAAGATGGCGATTGACGTTTCATTTAAAGTTTTGAAGATTTAGTTTTAAGGGAAGCAAGTAAACGTAAGGGAGTTCCACAGGCGGGAAGTGCGAGAAAAGAAACTGTTGGAGTAGAAGTGGCGGTTACATTTACCTAATTCAACAGTAAAAATAGTTTAATCTCAGTTTGCATATGAATGGAAGCTGATCGCTTTCAAAGTCAACACTTGGATAGGTTTTAGAGTGTAAATCTTGAATCTTTTATTGATTGTTATGTAGTCTATCTGGTTCTTTCTGTTTTCTCCTGGGCTGTTTTTTGTCCACACGCTCTTGGATCTAGGTGTTGGTTATTATTTGTGTGCCATTTTCTTTTCTCTGCACTCCTTACGAAATCATAACGTGCACTTTCCAGACATTTCACTGTCTCGCTTATTTCCTACATTAACCTCTCCAAAGATGATGAAAGTAGTCAGTCAGTTATGTGCCATGCGTGATACACGCTTAGGCGATCATGTATCTTTCGATGCATGACTGACGAGGCAGATTTTTTTCTCGCAGTGGGTTGCCATTTCTTTCTGCGGTAGACTAGTTTCCATCCAAGGCTATAGATCCTGGTCTGCCTTGCTATTTACCAATAACTGGGGGAAAAGAAGAAGATTCATACCTTTCCCAAGGGTACTAGCAAAGTGAATGTAATACATTGGACAGGAATTCAAACTCGGCTCTCCGATTCCTCAGTCCGAGCCGCTATCCATTACTCCACCGTTTCCAAATACGGCCATTATCACTACTCAGATTGGTAACTGCCTGGGAATATCAGGTGCTGTACACTTGGATGTGTAGGTGGTGTCATGGACGACGGCTTGGAATTAGAGATCAGAGAGCCGATTTCTAACTCTAATAGGATTAGTCGTATTCACTTACGAGGAAATGCACTTGGGAATGGTATGAATATACCTCTTCTCCCCCACCTATGGATTAATTAGCATGACTTAAATCATTATTATCTCCAAAAAAGTTTTACAATCTGGCTTTAAATAACCTGCGAAGTTAGTCCAAATACGGCCAACCTTACGGGCACATTACGTTGAAACATAGGTTCCCGTACGATCCCCGAAGTTAAGCAACTTTGAGCCAGGGCAGTATCTTGATGGGTGACCGTTCGGGAATTCCAGGTGTTGTAACCTTGGATTTGTGGGTGGTGTAATGGATAATGACTGGGTATTGTTAATTGGAGACTCAAGTTCCATTTTCAGTTGGGTTCGTTACATATATTTATGCGCAAGCATCTTTGGTAAAGGTAGGTATCCACTTCTTCTCCCCCCCAGCTATGGATTAATTATTAAACTTGTATAACTAAATCTTTAATATTAAAATGAAATCCTTAAAATCTAAAAATATTTTCTGCCTTTAAATAACAGGGTTGCTAAGCCGTAGAAAAAAGAATCAATCAATCAATTAAATTGATACTGCAATTATTTTTCAAGTTCATCTTTTTTTCGTAAACATTAGCTTGTAAAACATCAATATAATTTTGCTGGAAAAATCTATGGAAAATAAGTTCAAACGAACAGCAATCAAATTGTGCATTTAAATTTCAAACAAGAATGTTTATAGTAGAATAATGTGTCTGAAATATATTTAGTTTATGGTCAGTTAAAAATATATCAGGAAACGATTATGATCTCCAAAAATAAAAATGCGTACCAAATATTTATATTTCGGTATAATTATGTCTCATCCATTGTCCAGTATGAAGGATCTTTTTGCATGGCGCCATTTCAGTTCAATTCCACAAATTTGATTGTCCTAGGTATGACGATAAACTACATCCAGCAGGAAGATTGGAGGTTTTGAGGAACGTGGAACCACTTCTTAATTGCTGTTGTTCCTCATCAGGAGTGGCAGCACCTTTTATGATCCAAATCATCATCTGGAAAAGTAGAGACAAATAGTGAGTGTTTGTAGAACTAGTGAGTTTTGTGTAGTGACAGAAGTTTATAATAAGGCTTTTTTTTCACTCACTTCACTCCGACTAAGCCAATAAAACTACTAAGACAAAATTGGTAAGTGAGGGTGAAAGAATAAAAGCAAAAGAATGCCATTATTAAGCAGAGAGAATATTGTATAAGAGTAAATGTTGTTGCCGACACTGTGGTTTGAAACTAGATCGCCAGTGAGTAAGACGTCCCAGGCATGGAAAAACAGAATCCCACAACCAAAAAAAAAAAATAATAAAAAAAAAATAAATAAAATAAAATAAAAAATAAATAAATAAATAAAACACTAGGAAAGTATAAAAATACATTTTTATATTAAAAATACCAGTGATAGATTTTTATATAAAATAACATTACCAGTAATACATATTTAGAGTAAAATTACCAACAATATATTTTATTTGAAGCCATAAAATTGCTCATAATATTTAGATTCCGGGAATAGTGGCATATCAACAAAATAGGGATTTATATGCAGCTAAGCAAAACCAGCCAATCAAATACGGATAGTGTATTGTGTTTGCAATCATATGTGATGCTATTAAGGTTTCATTTGCATTTTCAGCAAATTATAAATTGTTTACAATAGCATTTATAGACAATTCATGATAGTAGTATAACAAAAAAAAATTCTTTGAAATGGGCTGATAGATTAGCCGAAAGCGCTAATCCATCAGCCCATTTTGGACTATTTTTTTTTTATATGCAATATATCCAGAAAAGAAAACATTTGGTCGCATACAAGAAAAACAAAACAAACAAAAAAACTTGTTAGTTATGTTCAGCGAAATATGTGTTTATGTGTGTGCATACACAGGTGACTACATCAAAAAATAGACAAAAAACAAAACAAAAATAACTGTGCAGCCATTGACGATAATGACTGAAGCCACAGATGGCTTCCCCGTGGAAGCATCATTACCATTAACACATGGAAAACCAAGCAGTCACGTATGATAACACAATTCTTTTCCCTTCACACTGTGGGAGAGCCAGATAGAAATATAGCTTCATCATATATTCTTGTGTTTACAGCTTTCTAGTCAGTGTTCATGCGCCCAGAAATGAAACGTTAATTCAAACATGTGATATTTAAATTAACCGAACCCATAACTATGTCAACATGCGCTGCGGAAAAAAAGAAAGAAAAGATTTTACATACAACGGGGTGCTGAAAAGTTGCCGACGCGAAAATAGGAATTAATTTATACAAATTTTGTTAAATTCAGCTGGCAAGGTCTGGCTTTTTTTTTTTTTTGTATTTTATTCAAACTCCCTCGTAGTACACAGAAACAAAATTGGACATAACTTTGATTTTATAAAGACCACCTTAATTAAAAAAGAACATAATTATTTACGTCGAAAGTACTTCGAGGGCCTACTAATAACAATATTGCAAACTATAAACACAAGTTAAAAACATTACATCACCCAACATTATTGAATTCATTCTTAATGAATTTAACGTATGCTTATCTAAAGTAAACGGTATGTACATAAAAAAAATTCTAAACACGTGAAAAACCACCAAACATAATGTCTACTAGAAACATATATATATACACACACACACACACACATACGAATATACATTATAATCTGAATCCCACATAGTCATACTAGAATTATATTAACTGGTGCACTATATATAATATTATAAAGTTGTAATCACGCAAAGAATTAATCAGTAAAGTTAATGTAATTAATTGCGAAATCACTTCGCTAACAGATTTAATACAGCATTAACTTGCTAACCCCTCGTTGAATGACGCGATCCTTATATTAAAAAAAATTGTAAGATAGATTAGATGTTCCGTTGCTAGTACTTTCGTAAACGTTGACGTTTATTTATTAACGGTACAATTTTAATAAATAGCACATTCTTAAAAAAAATCTTTCAGTCTGCAATACATTTATTTTTGTCTTGGAAATTTACCTGAAATGAAAAAAATTATTAATGCCTGACGATGAAAACGTGAATGGTTTCGAAAGTACTAGCAATGGAACATCTAATCCATCTTATAATTTTAAACATAAGGATCGCGTCATTCAACGAGTGGTTAGTAAGTTAATGCTTTATTAAATCTGTTAGCGAAGTGATTTCGCCATTGATTACATTAACTTTACTGATTAATTCTTTGTATAATTACTTCTTTATAAACTAAATTATTATACACTTACATACATAAAGGAATATTTACGGTTTTCCAGGTATGCATTCAGAACTCCATAAATTATACTAATGCTTATTTAACAACTCGATTGCACATGAAACATGATTAAGGAATGAAAATCAAACAACACAAAAGTAAAAATATCAGAGTTTCTTTCTTCTTTTTCTTCTTATCTCATACTCTGATGAAGCTCTAATAAAAGTGAAACATGGGTTTGCAGATGATATGTGCATTTTCACCTAAAGTAATCTTTTATAGCTCTGATATTCTGATGTGTCCAGTAATTTTACTCAGATGATTTTCGGTAGCAATCTTTATCATACCCAGTGTCCCTATCACAAACGAGAGAATCGATGTTTTAAGTTTCCACATTTTTGTTCGATTTGCAGGTCCTGATAATTTAACAGACAGTGTTTTTCTTTCTTTTTTTTTCTCTTTTTAGGAACGTTGGTATTCTGTGAGCAAGTCATATCAATCAGTTGGCAGATTCCTGTTTTGAAATTCTTTAAGACTCTCTGGACTATTTGAATGAATTTTCCTGTCTGTGACGATTGGGAAGTTCCACAGTAGAGTCAGTCGTCACTATTTGTGACTTCGTTCCGGTGGTGTTTGTACTACGTATCCCGGATTTCAATACCATAGTTCGAACAGACATGACAATGAATATATTGACATGGCCTGTCATGTCTAATGTATTTTTTCTCAGCAAGAACTGGGCACCCTGATACTATGTGGTCAACAGTTTCATCAAATTTATGATCTGTCACAAGAGGGATTTGAGCTATCTTTGTTGAGTTTAGCCTTGTAGGAATTAATTAGAAGACAATGATTTTTGTGCGGCCATAATAAGGCTTTCTGTCATCCTTTAAAATCTCTGCTTCTAAGCCATAGATAGGTTTAGCGAGCATTCGATGTCTGGTTTATCCAGATGCATTTGGTACTTTCCATACTGTTATGGGATCGTACCATAATAATAATAATGGACTATTCAATACTTAATAAATACTGCGCCTCAGGAGTAAGCAGGGAGTCAGTCGTTCACCTCTGAACTGACTGTTCGGTTCAACTCTCTTCCTACGGGCGAGAGGAACCCGAAGGAGGCTACGCCGAAGGGCGGAGTCTCCTTCGGGGAGGTAAAATCGGGCCCAGAACCCGTTTATACGGGTTCAAATGGGCTATTTTTGGCCGAGCCTAATAGCTCGGGAATGCCCACGTTAAAAGGCCTTGTGCCACATGACACCCTCGTGGGGGTGACTGAATATTGTCAGTCGTTCACCTCTGAACTGACTGTTCGGTTCAACTCTCTTCCTACGGGCGAGGGAACCCGAAGGAGGCTACGCCGAAGGGCGGAGTCTCCTTCGGGGAGGTTAAACTCAGCCCTGGACCCGTTTATGCGGGTTCAAATGGGCTATTTTTGGCCGAGCCTAATGGCTCCGGGAATGCCCACGTTAAAAAGGCCTTGTGCCACATGACACCCTCGTGGGGGGTGACTGAATATTGTCAGTCGTTCACCTCTGAACTGACTGCACGGTTCAACTCTCTTCCTACGGGCGGGAGGAACCCGAAGGAGGCTACGCCGAAGGGCGGAGCCTCCTTCGGGGAGGTAAAATCGGCCCAGAACCCGTTATGCGGGTTCAAATGGGCTATTTTGGCCGAGCCTAATGGCTCGGGAATTCCCACGTTAAAAGGCCTTGTGCCACATGACACCCTCGTGGGGGTGACTGAATATTGTCAGTCGTTCACCTCTGAACCGACTGTTCGGTTAAACTCTCTTCCTACGGGCGGGAGGAACCCGAAGGGAGGTAAAACCGGCCCTGAACCCGTTTATACGGGTTCAAATGGGCTATTTTTTGGCCGAGCCTAATGACTCGGGAATGCCCACATTAAAAAGGCCTTGTGCCACATGACACCCTCGTGGAGGGGTGACTGAATATCGTCAGTCGTTCACTTTTGAACAGACTGCACGGTTTAACTCACTTCCTACGGGCGGGAGGAACCCGAAGGAGGCTCCGCCGAAGGGCGGAGTCTCCTTCGGGGAGGTAAAACCGGCCCTGAACCCGTTCATACGGGTTCAATGGGCTATTTTTTGGACGAGCCTAATAGCTCGGGAATGCCCACGTTAAAAAGGCCTTGTGCCACATGACACCCTCGTGGGGGGGTGACTGAATATCGTCAGTCGCTCAACTCTGAACCGACTGTTCAGTTAAACTCTCTTCCTATGGGCGGGAGGAACCCGAAAGAGGCTACGCCGAAGAGCGGAGTCTCCTTCGGGGAGGTAAAACCGGCCCTGAACCCGTTTATACGGGTTCAAAAGGGCTATTTTTTGGCCGAGCCTAATGGCTTGGGAATTGCCCACGTTAAAAAGGCCTTGTGCCACATGACACCCTCGTGGGGGGGTGACTGAATATCGTCAGTCGCTCAACTCTTGAACGACATAACGGTTCAACTCTCTGTCTCCGGACGGAGAGGAACCCGAAGGAGGCTACGCCGAAGTGGCATATTTTTAGGCCGAGCCCACGGGCTCGGAAAACCCACAACCGACCTTGTGTCACATGTTGCCCCAGTGCGGGGTTAGACTGAATATTGTCAGTCGCTCAAGTTTAACCGAACAGTCGCTCAGAAAGTGAATGCACACGTTAAAAAGGCCTTGTGCTACATGACACCCTCGTGGGGGGGTGACTGAATATCGTCAGTCGCTCAAGTTTTGAACCGACTGCACGGTTATACTCTCTTCCTACGGGCGGGAGGAACCCGAAGGAGGCTACGCCGAAGGGCGGAGTCTCCTTCGGGGAGGTAAAACCGGCCCTGAACCCGTTTATACGGGTTCAAACGGGCATATTTTTGGGCCGAGTGCACGGGCTTGGAAAACCCACAATAAATAACCGACCTTGTGTCACATGTTGCCCCGGTGGGGTGGGGGCGACTGAATATTGTCAGTCGCTCAACTTTTGAACGACAGAACGGTTCACCTCTCCGTCTACGGACGGAGAGGAACCCGAAGGAGACTCCGCCCTTCGGCGTAGTCTCCTTCTGGGAGGTAAAACCGGCCCTGAACCCGTTTATACGGGTTCAAACGGGCATATATTTGGGCCGAGCCCACGGGCTCGGGAAACCCACAATAAACAACCGACCTTGTGTCACATGTTGCCCCAGTGGGGGGGGGGGCTGAATATTGTCAGTCGCTCAACTCTTGAACGACAGGACGGTTCAACTCTCTGTCTAAGGACGGAGAGGAACCCGAAGGAGTTTACGCTGAAGGCCGGAGTCTCCTTCGGGGATGTAAAACTGGCCCTGAACCCGTTTATGCGGGTTCAAACGGGCATATTTTTGGGCCGAGCCCATGGGCTTGGGAAACCCACAATAAACAACCGACCTTGTGTCACATGTTGCCCCAGTGGGGGGGGACTGAATATTGGCAGTCGTTCACTTCTGAACCGACAGTTCGGTTCGACCTTGAACCCGTTTATACGGGTTCAATGACCATATTTTTGGCCGATCCCACGGGCTCGGAGATCCCACGTTAAACCGGCATTGTGCCACATGATGCCCACGTGGGGGGGGGGTGACTAAATATAGTCAGTAGTTCAAGTTAAGTGAGTAGTTCGTGTCAAGAGACAGTCCGAAACAGAGTCGCGTTCAGACAATTACTGCAAGACATTGGAATAGTGATACTGGTCGAGACTACATTGTTCTCTCTACTAAACCTGATTGTTCGTACTTCTCTGTATATATTCCTGTTTGTAATATATCTGTGTTATTCCATATCCATGTTCGAGTTCTTCTTTATTGGTTCTACCTTGGACTATCACCGTGGTACAAGGAACCTAACCATAATACATACAAGGCAGTAGATCTCCATTTTTGTTCAAGTGTCTCCATATAAGCAGCTTTTGCCAGTAACTTATTTTTGTTTGCTGAGGCGGTGGAAGATCCAGGATATTTGTCGTCTTGAGCATCTGTCACATTTAAGAAGTTTCGTATTTCTTGGCTTTGTTTATTATTATTATTATTATTATTATTATTTTAAGATACTGTCTCTTGTGCTATTTTGATATTATCTACTAATGTTTGTCTTACGCTAATAGTCGTATTTCAGTTCGTTGTGATGCGACGAGCGGTGTGTTAAAACATATGTCACGAACGAGACGAGTTATGGAAGACAAAATGTGATACAATTCACTGTCTCACAGGAAAGTGAGTAAGTGATTTTATTTTATATATGTAAGTTAATATTTCAATTATTTTAGTTTGGGATTGATTTATGTGTAACATATTTTGAATAACATGAGGCTATCGATTTAACCATTTTTGAATTTAATTTTTTAGTGATGTATCTTGGCTTGGGAAAAGTAATAATTCTTTCCGGGATGGAGATATTAGCATGGGAAAAATTCTGGGGTGCAGATTTATATTTTGATAAGATTCGGTAGCAGCACTTTCGAGAAATTTCTTTCTCCAGAAGATACATTTCCTGACTTTTCAGTTAAGCTGATGAATATTTATGAGCATTCCTATACCTAAAAAGTTTTGAAAAAACCAATAACATTTTTCCACTTGTATATAAGTACTTCTTACAAAAAAGAAATTCTTCGCATTTTCCTTGATAAATTTCCCCATGGGTCGAACGAGTCGGATAAGATAAGTTTACTTTTTGCTCTTATTCATATTGTCTTTCTATAGATACACACTATCTGAAATTCAAAGGCAAAAATTATCAGTAAGGGTCTTGTGCCTAATAAGAAAAGAACTGATAAGAAAAGAACTCCCAAATTCGTTGGTGAGGGCCTCAGACTCAACATAGAGGCCTACATCAAGTGTTTAAGGAAGTAGTGCTGCCCTGGTTCAAGAGGATGGCTCCTGGAAGAACCTGTGTCTGGTAACATGACTCTGCACAATGTCACACAACCAGGAGTACACAGTCATGGCTGTCAGGCAATTTCTGCGACTATATCACCCTTTACATCTGGTCACCTAACTCCCCAGACTGCAAACGCCTTGATTATTATGTGTGGGGCGCAGTTGAGTAAGAGACCAACAAGACTCCTTGTAATACCAAAGATGAACTGAAGGCAAGAATTATGGCAGCATTCATCAACTTAAACAAGGAGACCGCCCAGAAGAGTTGCGGGAGATTCCGAAGTCGTCTGGAGGCCGTAGTTGAAGCCAATGGAGATTTTATTGAATAAATTTACTCTTTAGTATTTTAAGATATTTTTGCATAATTTTGGCAAATGTATCTATTAAAATGAGATGTCAATATTATTTTAATTTTTGCGCAATTTAGACGACAATTTATCCATCGCACCCAGTATATATATATATATATATATATATATATATATATATATATATATATTAAAGACATTTTTATCTTTAACATTCTTTTTATCGATACAAGTATTTAAGTAAATGCTCTGTTTATAATACTTAAATACTTGTATCTATAAAAAGAATGTTAAACATAAAAATGTCTTTAATAAATTGTCGGACTTTGTCCATTTCTTAATGCACAGTGTAACCCGGATATAAGAGACCCGGATATAAGAGAAACCCGGATATAAGAGAGATTTTCTCTGGTACCAAATTAGAGCCCATACTTACCTAAACAAAATAGACCAAACCCGAATATAAGAGAAACCCGGATATAAGAGACTTCTTCTCCGGTCCCGACAACTCTCTTATATCCGGGTTACACTATATATATATATATATATATATATATATATATATAATGAAATGGACTAAATTCGACAATTGTTTTAATATATTTTATTTTTATTTATATAGA
>CAHIKZ030001114.1:2742500-2745000 GCA_903632075.3 Acanthosepion pharaonis | reverse complement strand
ATACATACATATATATATATATATATATATATATCGCGACCTGACGATTGCGTCTAGCATGAAACAGCCTGTCGCCTCTGAGTGTTGACTTCAATATTCACTTTTATATTTACATACGCTCTAGCTCAGATATTGAGCACTTTATCCCATAAATATGGCACACCTTAAAACTATATGACTTCATATATATATATATCTATATATATCTATATATATATATATATATGTGTGTGTGTATAAATGTAAATATATATATATATATATATATATAAATTTATATATCTATATTATTTATATATTATATATGCGGGGTATTTATTGGAAAACGTTCAATATCAATGATAGAGCTAACATATTTAGTTGTAACTCACATCAATCCAACTAAATATATATATATATATATATATATATATATATATATATATATATATATATATATATATATATATATATATATATATACGAAGTGTACCCCAAAACTGACTTTGTAATCTAATGAAATAGTCAATTTACTCTCATATTTTAACAAAATGTCTAAAACCTAACTGGAATATTTATTTTTCTTTTTATATTTATTCCAGTAGAAATGAAACGGTATTTTGTGTGTTAGAACATGATAGAATACAGTCAAACAAGACTATGCATTGTGCGGCTTCGAGAAAATTTAAAAAATAATGCAACAACTGGAAAGCAGATTTGAACACGGCACAAAAAAAAATCAAAACGCTGGAGAATGTTATGCAAGGCATGCTACACCGTGTTTGGTAGGGGCTAGACTACCGCCTAGACCTGTGCTGTGTTACAGGTGGAGCGCATATTGAACCTTTGTCAAACTTTCTGAAATAGGTTATAAAATCTACATCCATTTGAATATCATGTGGTTCTATAAAAGGACGCTGAGGATTTCGTGGACCGAGCGTGTGAGCAAGGATGAGGTCTTAGAGAGGATGCAGACAAGGGAGAGGTTCATGCTTAACATCAGGAAGAGGCGGCTGAAGTTTCTGAAATATTCACAGTTCGAATAAAGGAAAAGCGAGAAAGGAAAGCAGCGCATGAAATTCCTGGCGTGCTTGAGCAGGTTGATGGCAGAACGTGGTCAGCGGAAGGGGGGAAGAGAGAGAGGGAACTTTTTGAGAGATCCAAGGGATAGAGGAACGTGGAGAGCCATGATCACCTACGTCTTGAAAGGACATGGCATATAAAAAGAAAAGAAAACTCAATCACTGACCCACTCCTCAGATAATGTTCACATGCATGTATGTATATCTGTATGTATTATGGGTCGAGGGCATGTTCGCTTTCTAACCATGAGGCCCGGGATCGAATCCCACCATGATCGATTTGTCAGGAAGATGAATTCTTGATAATCCTGGTATAAAAGTGCCCGAAAAAATATACCACGGGTTGAATGAAATTAGACATAAGGAACTATTTGGGCGATATCAAGTGTTGTGTTAGCACGAAATCAGGAGTCATTGTGACCGAGTGTGAGACCGTGCTGGCTCAAATCACACCAGATAATGCGCTCTCTCCCAGAAACTGTAACTAGGGTCCTCTCAACATAATTGCAGTATGAATCACAAGTGGGCTCTTTGAACAAGCACAAATGTGCCTGAGCAGGCGTCTGCAACAGAAATTGGCTAGCCACCATCGTAGACAGGTATCCTCGGAGAGGAGCGACCAGCCATTATCTATCTATCTATCTATCTATCTATCTATCTATCTATCTATCTATCTATCTATGTCAGTCTGTTCATATCTATCTATCTATCTATCTATCTATCTATCTATCTATCTATCTATCTATCTATCTATCTATCCCAATCTCTTCACTATCTATCTATCTATCTATCTATCTATCTATCTATCTATCTATCTATCTATCTTCATCCCAATACTATCTATCTATCTATCTATCTATCTATCTATCTATCTATCTATCCCATTTTCCCTATGGAACCAGTGGTAACTCGGGGCTAAAATCAAGCACCTGTTTGCCACTAACCGAAATAGCCACATGTTTTTTTTTAATGTTTAACATGAATGGAAATAGAATAAGAATCGATATTATATATATATATATATGGATAAATTGTCTAAATTACGCAAAAATCAAAATAACACTGACGTCTCATTTTAATAGATATATTTACGAAAATTATGCAAAAATATCTTGAAATACTAAAGAGTAAATTTATTCAATAAAATCGCCATAGGCTTCAGCCATGGCCACCAGAAGACTTCAGAATCTCCTGCAACTCTTTTGTATGGTTTCCTTCTTTAAGTTGGAGAATGCCGCTATAATCCTTGCCTTCAGTTCATCTTTGGTGTTACAAGGAGTTTTGTTGGTCTCTCGCTCAACTGCTCCACACATATAATAGTCAAAGGGGTTGCAGTCTGGGGAGTTAGGTGGCCAGATATAAGGGGTGATATGATCGCAAAAATTGTCTGACTGCCATTACTGGGTACTCCTTCTTGTGTGGCATTTTGCAGTGTCCTG
>CAHIKZ030001114.1:2732500-2737500 GCA_903632075.3 Acanthosepion pharaonis | reverse complement strand
CTTCAGGTGTCATCCATAATAAAATAGTGTTTTAAGGTATGATATATTTATGGGTTGAAGTGCTCAATAGAAAGTGTAAAAGTGGACATTGAAGTCAATACTCAGAAGCTACAGTCTGCTTAGTGCTAAACGCAATCGTCAAGAAATGTGCATTGTATTTTTGCTCGACTTTTTATATATATCGGTCAGTGATGCATTGTGGGTAGTCTGTTGCAGTGTGAGTCGTCTAACGTTTATTTTAGTGGACGCCGGTTGTTAATTTGTTTATTATTTAATTATTTATCTGTTTGGATTTATTTATTTTACTTGTGTTTTATTTATTTTTATTTATTCTTGTTCGTTTTCAGTTTTCGTTTTTTTTTACTAACGTAGTAAAAATTCTTTTTCATGTCTGCATTTTGAGTTCCGTCGTTTATTTAGTAGGTTGTTTTGGTCTAAGAAGCTAATTAAGGCTATTTTTCTCCTCCACGCAGAATTTACAGTTTTTGGATAGATTGTTATAGGCTGATGTTCTTTTCTTTATTTTCCATCATATTTTGGAGTGATATGTTTTATTTGTTTTTAATGTTTAGCAAGCACTGTGCTATTCCCGTATTTATTATTTGTAAAGGTTGTTTTTGTGTGCGTAGTTTCTTTGTTTCTAGAGTTCTTCAGTTACTCCTATTTATATTTTTTCTTCGCTAGCTGTTGATTTTACCGTGGCTTGTGATATTACAGTGTTCTGCAAGCAATTACCATTTAAAGGACATCCGTTCTTTATTCTGCATTTACAAGTGCGTTTAATTAGTTCAGGTTGTTTGTTGGTTGTTTTCCTATTGTACTTTTTATTATTTGTGTCATGTTCTCCGTGCAACTATAGCTGCATTTTAGTGTTTTTTGTTGAATACCTTATGGAGAGTACTTGAATGTCGAATCCCATACTTTCGAAAATCATTGATATATATATGTATATATATATATATGTGTGTGTGTGTGTCTTATTTTGAGTTTGTATATGTGTTTGAGTTACTATTTATTTGCTTTTATTTTATTTTACTAAAAAATGGAATTAATAACAACGGGCCTAAACTGAGAAGTTCTACTAAAGTAAAGTTTTGACAGGAATCGAACCTGTATCCCTTTTCTCCATCAAGGAAACAACTATTAGAGGCAAAGTCTGCCGCTACCAGTTCGGTCACAGAGACCAGCCTGAAACGGTTAGAATTACCTATTTAAGCAAAGTACGTTTACGGTCTTCTACCAATCTATATCTGTCAGCTTTAGTTTCGTATATGAAACATAAACAGCAGTAATCTTTTGAAATGAGTTTTTATATTACATTATTTCTTATTCTAAATGTTATATTTAATGACGACATATGTTTGAGTTTGTTTTATTTAATTTTATTCAAGTTGAAATTGCGAGAGGTTACCGTAAGTTCTATGGTAAGAATTTCTTCTCTTCCACTCTTCACTTATGGGACACTCTTCCGGGTCCTTGCTTCCCACTCAGTGGTGGATTCATACTATTTCTCAAAGGTATATAAGCACCCAAAATTTAATTGCAACTAAAAAAAAGAAGGAAAGTTCTACAAGAGATAAGTGCCGGTGGACGAAATAAAGGGTTGAGTTCGAAATTAATGGATGCCGGAGCATACAACAGCCGAAACGTTATCAATATAGCAACAATATTTAGCTGTCCCTCCACGTGGGGTCGCATGTGGCACAAGGCCGAGTTTTACGTGGTCACCCGAGCCCGTAGGCCCGGCCAAAAATATAGCCTTCGACTCGCCTAGGCGAGTTCGAGAGCTGTCATAACCTCCCCGAACGAAACCTTGCCCTTCGGCAAAGCTTCGTCCGGGTTCCTCTCTGCTAATGCAGAGAGTTTGACAGACGGCATGGACTGTAACTTAATACAGCTACCAATATAGCAACAAAGATGAGGACAACAATCCGAACAATGCAAATAGTGTAAATAATTACAACACCTCCTCTCAGAAATATAGACACATCCTGAAGAAGGCCAGAGCGTATAACGGCCGAAACGTCTTGAATACGGCAGTAAAGATGAGGACAACGGTCCGAACAATGTAAATAATGTTATCGCATAAAATACTTCGTGAGGTTAAATGGCGGAACAGGGTTAAGAAGAAAATAAAAAAGACAAAATTGTTAAGCGCAAAGGACAGGAATTTGTGGAGAGCCATAACCGCCTACGTCCTGAGGGTATAGGCACATAAATAAGAAAACTAGGCGGCAAGGTCTCTTTATTTGACAGTTGAAATGGCAAGATACAACCGTAAGTTCTATGCTAACAGTTTCTTCTACCGCACTTCTCTTTTGTGAAACTCTCTCCCAGCTTTTTGCTTCCCAGTCAAATTTGATCTTCAATAATTTAAATGCAATGTCATCTACTGTCTTTTTAATTCGTGTTCTTTTATTGTTATATCTTTTTAATAATGTTTTTACACATATTCTCTCACACTCAGTAACCCTTTGAGTGTAATTTAATGATTTCAAGGTTTAATGATACAAGGTCTACTAATTAACCCACATCTGGAGGAGAAGAGGTGGATTCATACTATTTCTCGAGGGTATTTGCACGTAAGTGAATATAACGAACCAAAATTTAATTGGAACTCGGCTCTCCGATTAACAATTCTGAGCCATTAGCCATTATACGACCCATACATCCAAGCTTACAGCACCTGGTAAGCGGTCACCCATGAAGGTACTGGACATGCTCGACTTTGCACAATTTTGGTGATCTTACGGGAACCGGTATTTCAACGCTATGTGGCCGTAAGTCCAGTTTGCTCAATTTCATCACAAATGGCTTTTCATGGGTCCCCACCCTAATAAGTCAGTCTGCCGATAGGTTTCGTTCTATCTACTTGTATACAATTATTACACGAGGTATTCAAACAGTTTTGCGTTATTTTTTTAAAATGAAGGCTGACAATTTTGTATAACTTGCCTTCAATGAGTTTTCGAAAAGTTTGCAAATAAAACCTCGAAATACTTCGACAGGCTTATGATGAATATTCGTTAGTGGAAACACGAGTTTTTGACTGGCACACACGTTTCAAGATCGGTCGAGTGTTCATTCAAAATGATGGGCTCTCAAGGCGAGCAATCGCCATCAAAATACCAGAAAATGTGGGAGAAATCTTGCGACTCAACAACCCATTAACTCTATCACCTGACCGGAATCATTTATGGAGTCTGCCAAGAAATCTTAAGTTTGTTAACTTTCCGATATGACCTCATAGAACAGATAGATTTTGAGAGCAAAAATTCATATAATTTTCTTTCCTTCTCTTTATATTCTCATACTATCAACAATGATTCATGTTAACCAAAAGCCAAAAGGGATGGACTTAATACACATACACACACACACACACACATGCGCGCGCGTGCACACACACACACACACACACACACACACACACACACACACACATATATATATATATATATATTAGGAAAAGAGAAAAACCACAAACGTTTTTGGTTATAATGTGGATTTGTTTTAGTGAATATATTATATTTTATTCTTCATATTTTGGGTACACAGGTTTCCGCTCTCGTGACCTTCTTCAAGCAAATTAAAAGGATGAATTTTCCTTATTTTCCTTTAAAGACCATAAGGAAAATTTATTCCTTATTTTCTTTCCTTTTAAAGAACAAGTAAAATTTATTTCTTTAGAAATTGATTTCTTTTAATTTGCCTGAAGAAGGTCACGAAAAGGGAAACGCGTGTAGCAAAAATATGAAAAATAAAATATACTATATACACTAAAACAAATTGATATTAAAACGAAAACGTTTGCGGTTTCTCTCTTTTTTTTCATATATACCTTTTATCTTTCGTTGGAACAATTATAACCTTTTCTCTCTCTCTCTCTCTCTCTCTCTCTCTCTCTATATATATATATATATATATATATATATATATTGGACACTGAGGTTTATACTGAGCGGCGACAGTTTGTTTTATAACTGAATGCAATCTTCAGGCCATGTGTGTTGTGCCTTGACTAGACTATTTATACTTGCTGAACGATGGTGAATTATGGGTAAGCAACGTCTATTGTAACGGCAACGGTAATATTTCAAACTATTATAGAGGCTATTGAGTGGAAATAATTGATAGCGAAGTAATCATTTTGGTAAAAAATGTGCATTCAGTTTAGGATTATTCCTGGAATTGGAAAAAAAAATATACAGTTTATCTCAAAAGTTCAAACAATAACGCCCATCTCCTTAGAAACTAAACTTAGCATATGACAAAGAAAAGAAATCTCAACTCAACTATGAAACTGTAGTCAAATAAACTGGAGACAACAAAGACGATATCGAGAAGGTCGTTGTGAACAAAAGCATGTGTTTTTTGCGTTGGAAAGAATAGAAAGATATCGTTTAATAGAATAAGCGATTTGCCGTGTACTCGCCTCCACACTTATCGCAATGCCTTCAGAGGTTTTCATCTTCTGATACCTTCAATAATAAAAGAGCGTTTATGGTTTACAAAAATATCCATAGACAATATATATATATATATATATATATATATATATATATATATTATGTATATTTAGGCAGCAATTTTTCATTAATGCATGCTTCATTAAATAATATAAACAAGTTTTGTCTATTTATTTTAAGTTCCTTTCATATTGTCTGATAAGCTTAATAACATTTATCCTTGAAAGACATATATCCACAACAGATCCTAGCAACAAAATTAGGTTAATCATATACTTTACTGAATCTAGTATATCCAACTTAATTATTCGCAATGATTCTTCCCTCCGCCTCCCCGTTAGCGATTTGCAAAAAAAACAACAGTTTACA
Source organism: Acanthosepion pharaonis (assembly GCA_903632075.3). Classification (NCBI taxonomy): domain Eukaryota; kingdom Metazoa; phylum Mollusca; class Cephalopoda; order Sepiida; family Sepiidae; genus Acanthosepion; species Acanthosepion pharaonis. The sequence continues at coordinate 2,732,662 of CAHIKZ030001114.1, read as the reverse complement.
AATTTAAGTGCCCTTTGGGAGATTGTATATCCAATGGATTAAATAATATTTATGTTGGTCACACCATAAACTCGCTTTCACGACGCTTGCTATACATTTGAATGATAAATCTAACATTTTTAGGCATTTAAAACAAAATGCCTGGCCGCGTACACCATTCCG
>CAHIKZ030001114.1:2600000-2727500 GCA_903632075.3 Acanthosepion pharaonis | reverse complement strand
TTATCTATTAAAAATAACGTATAAACATAAAATGTATTAAATAATTGTTGGCCTTAATACATTTCATATATATATATATATATATATATATATATATATATATATATATATATATATATATATATATATATATATATATATAATTTTTTTTAATTTTTTCTTTTCGGTAGATAAATTATATAAAACTGTCCAAATTTTCTTTTTATCCGAGCACTTTCGGCTATACACTTAGCCATTTTCAAGGTTGAAATATATTAACTGTTAACAAGAAATAGATTGTTGTATGTATGTATTTATATAATGATTTCATTTTCAAAATACGGTCAAGGTATTGTGTCCATGTACATAACGATAGGAAAAAAAAGAACAACCGGACAGATTTATATAATCTATTTATCGGAAAGAAAAAAAAGAATTGTATAAAAAAGTAAATTACAGCAACTTGTCTGTCATATTCAATTAAACGTGCATGAATGAAGGATTGCTACCTAAATAGACACACACACACACACACACACACACATATATATATATATATATATATATATATATATATATATATATGGTAAAAGCTAAAATTACCTCAGAATGTGAATCTATTTTTGGCTGATCTGAACACAGCTGTCTTCTGCTCTTAAATGTTGGCCTGGAAGGGAGGGATTTGAATTTATTTTCAATATCAATTGCCCTCCGTGAGACGCCATGTTTATGATAAAGGGCTTGTTTTGGTGACTGGGGTGGGGGGTGTTTTGCCGAGGTATATCATTACGGGGGAAGTTTGGAAGTACTCCCTTACAGAAAACACTTAAGAGCTGAAGACGGCTGGGTCAGATCAGCCAGAAATAGTCTATTTCTGGTTGATCTGAACCCAGTTGATGCTGAGGTAATTTCGGTTTTTACCGTAAAAATATATACAGGCTCTATTATAATAAATACATCAAACGGTCTGTGGATCAGTTTTAATATCTGTTATTACTAGGATCCAACTGGATTATATACCAATGGACCTATTACCTGTACTATATATATATATATATATATATATATATATATATGAAAAAATAGTTTTTAATATTTATGGGTTAAAGTATGTAAATGGATAGTGATGACCACACAGCGGCGACAGTCCGTTTCACGTTTAAACACAATCTCAGTGTCCTTATTTGTCTTAAAATTCGTTTAATTAACAGTTACTTATCATCACCCGAAGTGGCACAGCGGTACCGAAACACGAAAGCTATTGTGTAGCATATTTCAACATGTTTTTGTCCTAATCTCTTACAATAAAAATAATAATATATTTCCCTACTTTGTATTGATATCATTTTTAAAAAATTAAATGCTATGAACAGTGGAATTTGACTCCATTTAGTCTCTCTCACATTTGCATATATATATATATATATATATATATATATATATATATATATATATATATATATATATGCCCCTGAAACATTTATTTCGGTTGAGCACTCTGAGGAGAAAGTGTGGGTTTGTAAACAGTGAATATTACAGCTAATAATGAAAGACTCTTCGTTTAGTTCTCTCAGCGACTGTGTGTTTATCTAAAAATAAATATGCTTAAATTCACCTTCATTAGTGGTAGAATCTCCGACTGGCGCCAATTCAGTCGGGTTTCGATCCTAGCTAGAGGCAACTGGACGTCTAGCTATACTGATGAGCTGTGATACAGCGAAACAGTCTGTCTGTGGATGACAATATATATATATATATATATATATATATATATTATAAGAGATTATGATGAAGACTTAGTGAAATCGCTACACAAAGGCTTTCATGTTTCGATACTTTGATTGTACTTCTTCAGGCGATGGTAAGTAAATGGTGATTCTTCTTGTAGTGCTCCACTTTGTATTGACCACTTTTTTAAAATTAAATGCTAGGAACAGTGAAATTTTGCTCCATCTGATCTTTTTCTCATTGGGATATATATATATATATATATATATATATATATATATATATATATATGAAATGGACAACGTCCGACAGTTCTTTTAAAGACATTTTTATGTTTATTCATTCTTTTTTATAGATACAAATATTTAAGTAAATGCTCTCTATTTATAATAAACAGTATTAACAACATTTACCGGCCTGAATGTCCGAGAAATTGTCATTGAAAATATGCATCCTCCAACAGGTATCGAACCTGTATCCTATACGGAATATATATATTTTATGTATAAACATAAAAATGTCTTAAAAATAATTGTCGGATTTTGTCCATTTCATAATGTGTGACGTCATTTGTTTACATTTGGATACGTATCGAGCAGATATGAATGTACGTGAGAAAATCATGGAAAATTGTAGTTTAAAAACAGTATTATCGACCTTTCTGACTGAACGCTCCTCTGTGGCGAAATCGGTAAAAGCATGTCAGGCTATATGACGGTTCCGTATAGGATACAGGTTCGATTCCACAGGCGAGAAGTGCGTGAGAAGGAACTATTAGAATAGAACTTACGGTTACGTCTAACGATTTATCCGCCACTGACAGGTAGCTTTGAGTATAATGTCCGTTTGTTCTGTCCTACTTGGTTGTTTTTGCTTAGCGGCATATCAACACCTCTATGGGTTATTTAATGACGAAACCTAAAGATTTTTCTCGCAATTTCATTGTTTGTTTTAGTTAATAATGATTTTAGTGATACAATTCTAACTTATTAACCGATTGTTGGGGTAGAAGAGATTAGTACATGACTCTCCCAAGGGTATTTGCGCGTGAGAGAGTATAATGAACCCAACGGGAATTAGAACTCGGCATTCTGATTAACGATTCCGAGCCATTATCCGTTACACCACCCGCACATCCAAACTTACAGCACCTGGTATTCTTAAGCGGTCACCCATCTACGTGCTGACCATGCTGGACGTTGCTTAATTTAGGTGATCGTACAGGAAAGTCATACTTTATAATGGAGAAATATGACAACTGATGTTGCATTTAAATATTTGAAGATCGTAGCTGACAGGTAAGCAAGAATCTGGAAGAGAGTTACACACGCAAGAGGTACGAGAGAAGGGATATGATCATTATATATAAGTCCGCGTATGTTGTTTTGTTTACTTTGTGAAATATCAGAAAGAGATGCCCAAATTTATGACAGATATGTAAAATACACAAAAGACGACCATTTTTTTTTAAATTTTCAAATTAACGGAAAGAGAACAAAGTTCAAATGACTAATTACAATATTCAAAATGGAAATTGGAAGAAAAAGAAAATAATTACAAGTCTTGAAAAGCCAGAGAAGAAAAAAAAAGAAGAAAAGAAAAAAAAAAGAAGAAAAGAAAAAAAAAGAAGAAAAGAAAAAAAAGAAAAAATGATGAGCTGAAAACAAGTAAAACAGTGATTAAATATTTTTTTTTTATTATTATTTAAAAAAAAGGGCATGAAGAAAAGGTTTTGATTAATGCAAAGTATTAAACGTCATTTCGATTTGTTGCTCTCCTTGGGATGGATTTTGTTGGCCGCAGGCGGATTCTTCAAGAAAAAGGGCAAATCATTACGCAATAATTACTAATTTTTTGTTCATTTTTTGTATTTTTTGTCCAGTAGACACGTGAATTTTAATTACGAAGACTAGATTAATTTCTGTCGCCCAGAGCTCAGGTTTCGGTGTTAGGCACCTTGTTTGGCATAGTATTCGTGTAGTATTTATATGATTAAAAAACGGTTTAACACTAAAACACCGGATTCTCCTGACTGAGTTCTAGGATTTAATAAAATTCACCGAGAGAATGGCGTTCGTTTTCAGAATTCATCATATTCAGTATGAAATCCTGTAATATATATGCAACATGTTTAGCTTAATAATATCAATATTTCTTTAATCGTCAATTATTATTATTATTATTATTATTATTATTATTATTATTATTATTTGTATATGTTATGTTTCCTGCTTTGTATTCTGTAGAGCCGGGCCCAGACCATGGTCCTTAGGCCATATAGAAGTGTCATTAAATTGATAGCACTTTTCTTAGTATAAGAGATGTTCCTAACAGGGCGATCTTCTCGGCAACTTTTATGTTGATGTTACCGGGGACACTGTTATTAAAATTGTTCATTCCTTTTCTTACGAGACCCAGTGCTCCGATTACTATTGGTACAGTCTGAGTCTTCATTCCCCATATCCTATTAATCTCGATCTCCAGGTATTTTTCGATAATTTTTATGGAGATGTGTCTCTCAGATGGTACTGCTATGCCAATAGGCATACATTTTCTGAATTTCTTATCTTTTATGATAATATCATGTCTGTTATCTTTTATTTACCTGTCGGTTTGAATTGGCATGTCCCAGAGGATAGTTACAGCGTTATTTTGGGCAACTGTGTCTGGTCGGTGCTCATACCATCTCCCAGTAGTTTCGATTTTGGTGCTTCTTGAATATCTTCCAGTGTACATATGTCGCTACCTTATTATATCTGTGGGTACATTCATATTTTTGCCAGTTCCGAACATCCTAAGAAAATATGGTCGACAGTCTTTGCAGGTCCTGCATTTCAGGTTAGTTCTATCCTTGATTATGTGACAATGATATGATCTGGTTGCGAAGCTTTTGTCCTGGGTTGCAATAATTAGGTCTTCTGTCTCAGTTTTCACCCCGGTGCTCCTCAACCACCGATGTGTTTTCTGTGGGTCCACATCTGCTTTTTTCTTTCTTTTTTCATGTATTTGCCATGCATCGCCTTGTTCTCTCAGTTTTTATTTTGTAATTTCACTTGACAAAATTGTTTTGCTTTCTGTTTTACTCGATTGTCGTAGATGGTATTCACTTCGCTTTTTGGCAGGGTTTCAGGTATATTAAGCTGTTTCTTGAAGAGTGCTGTTTCTTCTATAATATTCTTTTCAGATATTTTCTTTATAATTGAATGTTGTATTTCGTCACGTTCATTAATAATAATAATAATAATAATAATTATTATTATTATTATTATTATTTAATCATTTCACCCCAAACAAGACAATAACGTGACTAGGAGGCAAGGGGTTACTGAATGTTAGAGAATATGAGAAAAAAACTACTATTAAAGAGAGAGGACAATAAGAGTACAAGAATTAAGAAGACAGAAGATAATGATTGACATTCCATTTAAATTTTTGAAGATCAAACTAGACTGGAGAACAAGAAGCCGGAAGAGATTCACTAGTGAGGAGTACGATCGAAGAAACTGTTAGCATAGAACTTAAAGTTACAGTTAGTCATTTCAACTGTAATATGATGAGACCTGTCCACCAATCCAGTACTGCGCTTAAATTCATAAAGTTTAGCTACCACGAGGGAAAGTTCATCAGAACAATTATCATGGAAGTATTTATAGAAAAGGTACAGAGTAGTTACGTTAAGGCGGTAGGAAAGGGACTGAAGCCGATATGTCAGATCAGGACCAATAAAATCGCAGATCGTTCTTTGGATTTTATCAAGAATCTCTAAATGTATAGCAGGAGCACCAGACCAGAAGTGGTAGCAATATTCAAAGCAAGGACAAGTGGTAGACTTAGAAATGTTAGATAGATTCTGGCGAGGAAGATTGTCTAGCACAACATAGTGAACCGAATTTCTTAGCTACAGACTTAGCAATCGATTCAATATATTCTTTCCGTTTCATGTCAGTTGAAAACATTAGTCTGAGAAGGTGCAATGAGTCATTCCTTTGGAGCTTAGCATTAGCCATGCTGATTTAAGTTAAAAAGGGTTCTATCAGTGAGCAGTTTTGTTTTTGAGGAGTTAAAATTAACAAGTCACTCCTTGCCACATTTAACAACAGATTGGAGGTCATTTTTTAAATCAGCTGCCAATTTGACTTTATTGAATCGATCTGATAAAGATTATTAATATTATGAACTAAATATAGATTATCCCCAATGATACCAAGCGTTGGGCTGACCAGATCCTTGCTCCGCAGGGCTACACAGTCGTTTCTTTGAGAAAAGTGTAGATTCTGTAAAATGACATTAGCGAAATTAAATAAGTTCGATAAAATTTAGGCAATGTTACAGAATATATAGGCTGGTCTATAAATGTAACCCAAATCTTAGTGGTTAGAAAATTGACAATAAAAAATATGATAACTTGATTTGAACCATGTGGACATGTAATCATGACAATAACAAACTCTTTTTGTTTAAGTTTCTATATAAGAGCGACGGACGTGCGAGGACACTCAGTACAATTGCAAGAGTAGAATATTGATAACGACTAAGATTTGTCAGTGAGACAAGCCACCACGTAGTAATGGATAGCTGGCCAGCCTGACGACATCGCTATCTTACTCTAGCTTTCACTAAGAAACAATGCTACAAGTAGCGTTCCCACCCGCGAAATAAAGCAAGAAATTAAAAAAAAATAATAATAACAAAATTGTCCGTCCTTAGTCAGTCTGTGATGTAGAGCTGGGGCCCCAGGAGATGCCGAAAGACCGCAATAAGCCAGAGACGATACGAGACGTAACAACGCCTTGGTCATTTATATCTTATACAGTATCGTGACGCAGTGGTAACACCGGTAATAATTTTATTAGAATGGTGAAAATCCTTCAGTTTGTAATAATATTTCTCATATTATCTTAATCCTTTTATGTTAAGGTTTTTAGTTCGATTTAGTCATTAGAATGATGGCAATCCTTCAATATGTATTAATATCTGTTTGTAATAATATCTTTGACATTTTGTAATCCTTTTATGTTAAAGTTATTAGTTCGAATAATTACCTTAGAATGATGACAATCCTTCAATTTGTAATAATATCTGTTTGTAACAATATCTTTCATATTTTGTAATCCTTTTAATAAAGCTAAGTTTCTTAGTTTGAATAAGTCCTTAGAATGATTAGAATGTTTCAATTTGTATTAATATCTGTTTGTAATATCTTTGATATTTTGTCATCCTTTTATGTTAAAGTTATTAGTTCGAATAACTATCATAGAATGATGACAGTCCTTCAATTTGTAATAATATCTGTTTGTAACAATATCGTTCATATTTTGTAAGCCTTTTGCATTAAGGTTATTAGTTCGAATAAGTCCTTAGAATGATGACAATTCTTCAATTTGTATTAATATCTGTGTGTAATAATATCTTTGATAAAGGGTGTTTCATTAAGGCGGATCAAAGTAAGCAATAAATAAATCAGTGTTATTGGTGAAAATTTATTTATTTCTCTATTGGATCATATTATTTAAGTCATGGCAATTTGTGTGAAAAATAATATCGCCCAAATGTCTGCCAAATCTTGAAAAAGAAAAAAAATATTAGATGCTAAACTTAATTCACATTTAAAATCAGTCCAAGTTATTAGAACACCCTTTATTTTGTAATCCTTTTATGTTAAGGTTATTAGTTTGAATAAGTCCTTAGAATTATGAGAATGTTTCGATTTGTATTAATATCTGTTTGTAATATCTTACATATTTTGTATTCCTTTTAATAAAGCCAAGTTTACTGGTTTGAATAAGTCCTTAGAATGATGACAACGCTTCAATTTGTAATAATATATTTCAAATGTTTTTATAATTTTAATAAAATTAAGAATAATAGTTTGATAATTCATAAGAATATGGCAAATGCTTCTATTTCTAATACTATCAATTTGTTATATTAGATTTTAAATTGTGTAATTCTTATTATAATGTTAAAGTTATTAATTTGTTTATGGTAATATTCGCTGCTTTTTATAAGGAAACCTTTTACATTCATTGACCGAGCAACCAGGCCTACCCTCAGTTCAAATTTATAACATCGTTCTATTATAACAATTTTTCAGGGAAATATGTCTCTCATGCCCAGTCATTGTTATTGCTCTTTCCAGTACTGATGTGGTGGAGGCTCCATTCTATTTGAATAATGTCAATGTTCCAAAACCGAAATTCAGTCATAACCACTCGATTGTCCTTTGTGCAAAACGATGTGATAAGCATTAAGACATTAGTCGGAATAATTCAATGAAAACAAATGTCTTCTCTTCATCCAATGACTGTATAACAAAGATCGGATATTGTTTCTTCAACAATCTTGTAATAATAAAGACATAGATGAAAATATAATTTAACGTGTGCACTTAATCCTAGATAGAAGGACAGTACTAAACAGGCCGGTAAACATAGTGCTAAAAATGCTATAAGATAAACAATAACAAAGACATTACTTCGTGCTGGTCATCGCATAGCGTTAATACACATTTCAGAACGTATCTCGTCCTGGGTATGAAGATGAACTATTAGGACCTTGAATAAGTTCTCGCTGTTTCCAACAGATGGCGTTCCCAGAACTGCGTGCGTGTAGATGGTAAGGCATCTATAATGAAGTACTATAAGCAAGATTGAAATTCAGTCTACGTCATTTCGCCAAAATGTAAACAACTTTGTTTTACATTGCGTTAACCATGTCGGATTTCGTGCCAAAAAAGTGTATTTGCGGGGAATTTTACTGCTCTACATTATTCAAAAGAAAGCTGCAGCTGAAGCGCAGAGAATTCTTCTTGAAGCTTACGGCGACCATGCTCTGTCTGAAACAATATGGAGAGATTGGTTTAGACGCTTCAAAAATAATGATTTTGATGTTGAATGTAAAGAACGCTTTGGCGCATCGAAAAAGTTTGAAGACGAAGAATTTGAGGCATTACTTCATGAAGACTAATGTCAGGCGCAAGCTGAATTTTCAGATTCATTAGGAGTTGATCACACAACAGTTTCGAAACGTTTGAAAGCATTAGGAATGATTCAAGAGCAAGTAAATTGGGTGCCGTACAGTTTGTAGCCGAGAGACATCGAACGGAGTCTTGTCACGTGTGAACATCTGCTTGAACGGCAGAAAAGGAAATGTTTTTTGAATCATATCGTGACTGGCGATGAAAAGTGGATACGCTACGATAACTCTGAGCCCAGCCATACATCAATATCGGCGGTAAAACCAACTATCCATAATTCGAAGCTTCTGCTCTGCATTTGGTGGGCTCAGCTGGGTTTATTTTATGATGAGCTGCTTAAAGTGACTGCAACCATCACGGGAGATCGCTATCGACTACGATTGATGCGTTTGAACCGAGCATCGAAGAAAAAACCCGGCCGTAATACGGGTAGAGAAACGGCAAAGTGATTTTGCCACAAGATAACCATAGGCCACATGTTGCAAAAGGCTTAAATGGTAAGTCCTTCCCCAACCGCCGTATTTACCAGACATTGCCACGTCCGAGTATCATTTGTTCCGATCGATGGCACATGGCCTGGCTGAGCAACACTTTCATTCTTATGAAGAATGGGTAGACTCATGGTTAGCTTCTAAATAGGCGTCGTTTTTCCGACGTGGAATTCAAATGCTGCCAGAAAGACGGGAAAAATAGTAGCTAGCGATGAACAATACTTTCAGTGACATGTTTCTTACTAACTTTTGTAAATAAAATATTACTATTCATGAAAAATCAACGAGAACTTATTCAAGGTCCTAATACCTCTGGCAAGTAAGGCCCGTGCTCGAAATATTGGAGGTTTTGAAGAATGTTGAATCACCTCTTTAGTGCTGTTGTTAGCACCTGTTAGGATCCAAGCAAAAAATCAACAGTACATTTTTATAATAAAATGAACAACAATACATTTCTATAGCAAAATGACAATCAGTGCAACATTAAAGTAAATATGAAAATAGATTTTTACTGTAAAAATAGCAAGAATATATTTTACGGTCTACAAACTATATGCCTAAAATAAAACATACCTTTAACCTGAAAGTATAGAATTATGTACAATATCTCTGTATATTTAGATGAAAGCATAAAATTACATGAAAAATATCCAGATTTTGGCATTAAATAATCCACAGAGCTTGATATGCCGCTAAACAAAATCAACCAAACCAGAACTTATCATAAAATTACATACAAAATATTTAGATTTTGGCATTAAATAGTCAACAGATAGTGATATTCCGCTAAACAAAATCAACTAAACCAGAACCTATCATAAAATTACATACAAAATATTTATATTTTGGCATTAAATAATACACAGAACTTGATATGCCGCTAAAAAAAAATCAACCAAACCAGAACTTATAAAATTACATACAAAATATTCAGATTTTGTCTTTAAATAGTCAACAGATAGTGTTATGCCGCTAAACAAAATCAACTAAACCAGAATCTATCATAAAATTACATACAAAATATTTATATTTTGGCATTAAATAATACACAGAACTTGATATGCCGCTAAACAAAATCAACCAAACCAGAACTTATCATACTTGAGCATCAAATAATTCGGTGTATATCATTTACTGAAAGATTGATTGTACATATTGAATTAGTGTAAAAGATGTACGATGGCCTCATGTTGATTATATCTTCACGGCTTTGTCTTGCTTTCAGCAGCGAAAGAATGACGTTTGAGTTATAAATTTCTTAACTGTGCGACGAAGCACGCAAATAAAACCAAGTGAATGAAAATAATTGGAGACAAAGCGAATATTAAATCGTGGCAAGCAGTGAAGAAAATTATACAATTAACCATAAACACATTGCAATAAACGTATATCCAATAAAAAAAAAACTGAGCTAAAAAAGAGATGGAAAACAAAAAGATCAATCAATAAAAGGCATTGAAACAGTAGGAAATAACCCATGAACTTTTTGTGACATACTGCGTTGCAGACGATGTCCTCTGGTGCAGATAAAGAAGCAAAAATGGCGCTGGATTGTCGACACTTGGCGCCAAATGTCATCCAGGAGATGGTCTCATTTTACCAGGGCAAATAAATCACCATTACTTTTAACGTAATATTTAACATCAAACTTGGCAAAGCTACTCGACTTGTCGAATGATTGAGCTGGGGAAGATTTCTTTTTTTTTTTACTCCACCATATCTCGGATTGAGGAATCGGAGAGCCGAGTTCGAATTCCAGTCGAATCCATTACTTCCGTGCTAACATTCCTGGAAAAGGTATGAATCCTCTTTTTCTCAAAAGCCTATCTACCCTCATCTATGGACCGGGTTCTATAGTCTTGGATGGCAACTGGTCTACCGCAGAAAGAAATGGCAACCAACTGTGGGGAAAAATCTGCCTCGTCAGTCATGTATCAAAAGATACATGATCGCTTAAGCGTGTATCACGCATGGCACATCATAACTGACTGAGTATAGTAAATGTATATGCTTTATTTTGTAGTAAAAATAATCTAATGAAATTAAACTTGTATTTAACAATTAAATTCTATGGAACATTCGGGTGGCCAAAGTATTCGTTCTAATTACTAATGAATATATTTCGAGGTGAAAACGTTGTTTCGTCATATTAAGTAAAATTTTAAAACTTCCTTTTCGATATTAACATTGAAGTGACTGCTAGAGGTCAATTACAAAATATTAATTACGATAATTGTTATAACTCGCTCCCAGCGATTATAATAGGATGTTTCGCTTTGCCTGTTCGCTAAAAATTTACGACTGACTTCAGGAACTAATATTTATTTTTGTAAAAAACACAAAAAAATGTGATATAAGGCCAAAAGTGGACATGGGGATGGCTGGTGATCATCTCTCTTATCTTAAAATTGGCTAGCTACAATCAGTCAGCCAGTTATGTGTCATGCGTGATACACGCTTAGGCGGTCATGTATCTTTTGATTCATGACTGACGAAACAGATCAGCAGCAAACGACCTAACGTTAGGTTTTAACAAATCACACCATTATTCCCAACCACAGACTCCTTAATTGCCGTTGTAGCATTAGTATCAGTTTGTCCTCGAAATCTCGCTAACCAAATAATGATGCGTTCAATTTCCAGTAGCCAGCCATCCTGACCTTAGGCTTATCTAAGTTTATAGGAACCCGGAAGAAGCTAGGATCCGAGTAAACTATGGGAATGGAAACTTGGACACCCTAAGAGCCCTACATCAATTCTCTTAATTATAACTCGGTTGAGGTGCCTCCATTCATCTTCTCACAGTCCCTCAGACTCAACACGGAGGCCTACATCAAATGCCTTGAGTAGGTAGCGTTGTCCTGGGTCAAGAAGGTGGCTGTTGAAAGGTTCTATGACGGGTAACAGGACTGCACCATGCCACACAGACTGCAACCCCATTGATTATTATGTGTGGAGCGCAGCTGAGCGAGAGAGCAACAAAACTCCTTATAACATCAAAAATGAACTTAAAGAAAGGATTATCGCAGCATTCACCATCTTAATCAAGATTACCGTCCAGAAGATTCCAAAGTCGTCTGTAGGTCGTGGTTGAAGCCAATAGCAATTTTATTGAATAAATTTTCTCTTTAGTATTTCAATATATTTTTGTCTAATTTCGGTAAATACATCTGTTAAAATGAGATATTAGTGTTATATTTATTTTTGCGTAATTTAGACGACAGTTTATCCATCGCAACCTGTATGTGTAATGTGACCCTTTGAATAAATATCATAGATTAGAGAAAAACAGGCTATTCACTATTTTGTGAGTTTATAACAAGTACCCAGTTTTGCATTATATTGGTACTGTAAATTGAAAATTCAAATTCGTTACAGTCAATTTACGCATTTCCACTTTAAAAATTAACTGTTCTCAAAATAAGGTCAATTTCCAGGAACGAAGGTCAGATTTAGTCAAAAACGATCAAATACTGATTTTCGATAGCGTTGCGAACCGACATATTTTCAACAGCCTTTATATGTATGTATGTCGTGCGTTAGAGCCAATCAATGACCTCCACCTTAAAAGACAGTATTGTGTGCACTGAAAATTTCTCAAAATGGATTATCATTAGTCAGTATTTAAGCTTATTACAGAAATGCATACAAAAGAATAGAATGTCTTGTAGTCAGGGATTAAGTCTGATTGATAGAGCTGTGCTATTATATGGAAAATATAAATGTATTTCTCATTGTTTTAATATAGAAATAATTACAAATATCGGTTATCAGTATCCAATGTAAATTATTTGACTATAGATATGAACTGCAAATTACGAAGAAAAGATTGTGATGATTGTAGTTAAAAGAATCATCACATAGAATATGAAGCTCTTCTTCGTATTCTGTAAGTCATACACCTTCCGGGCGTGGGCAATTATGTCTCTCCAGATCTTCTTTCTTCTTGCAGCTTGAGTTCAAGAAAGACATTCGGATTACTGACACAAAAAAGAGAATGTCTTAGATCGAGAATATTTAACATCGAAAAACATAAAGGAGAAAAAAAAATTAATTATTTTTAAAAATATGTGGAAATATCCATCCTTTACCTGATGACGGTCGCGAGACCAAAAACACGTGTAGTAAAATTATGGAAAATAAAGCATAATATTTTAAAAAAAAATCCACATTACAACCAAAAACCTTTGCGGTATCTCTCTTCTTTTTAATATACACACTTTTCTCTCGTTGGAAACAATATAACCTCTTCCTTTTATATATACATACATACATACATACATACATATATATATATATATATATATATATATATATATATATATATATATAGTAAAATATCTATATCTATATATGCAATATATATATATATATATATATATACATATATATATATATATATATATATATATATATATATATATAGTGATATATATAGTGATATATATATATAGTAAAATATCTATATCTATATATATATATATATATATATATATATATATATATATATATATATATATATGGTCGTCGGCTTCGGTCGTGTCCCGAGTATCGGGTTCTGACAATCTTTTATGTCCTATCTTCACGGTTGATGTTTATGCTTGACATGACTTGCGAGGCCCAGTCCGTGGTGGAATAGTCGAAACGACAGAATGCCAGTCGCTGAGGATATTGTTTTAGGTGCTCGTGGATGCGCGACGGCCACGCACACAGACTCAGCCGATATATATATATATATATATATATATATATATATATATATATAAATAAAAAAAAGAAAGAACAGTAAGATATATAATCCGGTGTTCTTATAGATATTTTTATTTTTACAAAATAGTGCTCAATGTAAATTTACAGACCATTAATATTATAAATTAATTGATTTAAAATATGTTTTTTTTAGCTACACAGTTCTAACCATGTTTCAAAAATGGAAGCTAAAAGCCCCGAATTTAATTTTGTAATTAAATTAAAGACATTAGTTCTATTTCATCGTCAAGCGAATTTTGGAGACTCCAACGTGTGTGTGTGTGTGTGTGTGTGTGTGTGTGTGTGTGTGTGTGTGTGTGTGTGTGTGTGTGTGTGTGTGTGTGTTTATATATATATATATTGTGTGTATTTTATTAATATATATATATATATATATATATATATATATATGTGTGTGTGTGTGTGTGCGTATGTGTTTGTGTGTATTTATATATGTATATATTGTGTGTATTTTATTAATATATATATATTATTAATATATATATATATATATATGTATATATATATATATATATTGGGGTAGCAGGTTATTAAAGATATATTGTTAAATATAGTAGACAACGAATGTATGATCGTTCTAAGCTACGTATGCGACGATATTGTTATCATGGATCAAAAGTCGGGAGGCTGTGGAAAGCCATGGTCGTTTATGACCTGAAAGGACATCATAGAGTCAGAGAAGCGTTAGATAGAATGATAATTAAATGTCTGCAATGCACAGTTAAAACGACTACCGCGGCGGAATATTTAACGCTGTTATAATGTCGACCATTTACAGAGAGTTTTCGGTTTCATCTTAAACTCTATGAATATAACTTAAGGATTAAATCTGGCCTAGTTCAGTAAATATATCGTAGGAGAAACATTGACAGAGTTTAATTCTCCTCCAGCTATTAGATGAGCATGTGTTGCATTTCGAGTCATCTCTGGTTTCTCGTGGCCTATCAGCAATTCTTCCGGCCCCAACGCTGCATCACAGACTGAATGAACGACGGCCATTTTTATTTTTTTTACTCTCGGTTTATATCAGTGCGTAGATACAGTAGACGCAGCGTGGTTTCTTGTAGGAAACGAGAGGGAGATAGAGAGTACAAATGACAACAGGTTAGCTAGCTACTCCTCAACACGTGGTGCTATACCTCACTATGGAATCTGGAAGTGATGAGGCGTCTTCACTCTTCTATTCTCGCAACCTCACTTTTTTCGCACGTTTTCTTGTTTTTATTATCTTATATTAAAAGTTGAACAAAGACTATCCCTCACGGTTAAGATTCCACAACTCAGTCCAGGTTGTCAGAGTTCTGACCAAAACGGCAGGATTTTGTCATTTCTTGGTTCAACCTAAGTTTACCGTAACAGAAACCTGTTATTTTCAATTAAATAATAGCAACAGCAACATTCTACAAGGACCTAGACACGTTTTGATTAAGGTAATCATTATCTCTTTGAAAATCCAAGATGATAATGAAACTTTTTCAATGATTTAACTAAGATAAACAGTGATGGCCAATTGGTCCTTTTCACGACAACTGGCTTTTATCGATTATTAAAGTCAGAAGATTTCGCTTCGTACAATGCGGCGACAAGTAGGCTCGGGACGTCGTTTTCCGTCTATTGTGTCAACTCGAAATGACGACAGATGATGAGAAAATTCAAATAAATACTATCGGTCTTTGCGTTGCAGGGACTAAAATGCTCCGGGTTAAAGCGATAAAATCAAGAATAAAAACATTTTTCTCTACTGAATTAGTTGGAGAAATCCGGTGTCAAAAAGGCTAGGTATTTCGCACGTCAGATTTTATTTATTCTTTTATTTTGTTGAATTTAGCAACTACAAATTTGTCCGTTTCTACTGTTAAAGAAGAAACTCTGAAAATAGGACAAAAAAATGATACTGATTATATAAGTTTCTCCCTATCTTAATTTATAGGACGTGGGAGATAATGGCTCTTCACACTTTCCTATTATTTATTATCTATGAATTACCGTGAATTATTTGCAAAGAAATGGAAATGGTTTTCAGTTTCTTTGGATAAGTTTATTTAAAATGTCATGTCCCTTCAAGACGTAAGTGATGATGGATCTCCACACCTCTTTATTTCGTCCTAGGTATGACGATAAACTACATCCGCGTCCTTGGTAAGACGATAAACTACGTCCAACAGCAAGGCCTCTGATCAGGAGGTTATGAGGAGCGTAGAACCACATCTTAATTGCTGGTGTTCCCAGGTCTCCACTAACCCGGGGTGGTACCACCTGTTAGGGTCCCAGCTATGGGCAAACATTTACACCCGAAACTGTGGTAAAAACACTATGAAAAAGGAACAAGACGAGATATCCATAGACAAAGACAACCTAAAAAAAAAAAAACAATCTTTTATTTTTAATTTCACCCCATGCAATGCAGTAAAGCCACTAAGATGTAAGGGATTGCTTCGCTACCCTCGTATATCCATATGCTGTTGAAATAGAGTCCACATTGATATATCCCGCCCTGGGTATGACGATAAACTACATCCGCGTCCTGGGTAAGACGATAAACTACGTCCAACAGCAAGGCCTCTGATCAGGAGGTTTTGAGGAGCATGGAATCACCTCTTAATTGCTGGTGTTCCCAGGTCCACCCTGACCTGGGGTGGGGTAGCACTTGTTACGGCTCCCAGCTATGGGCAAATAGTTAACACTGAGACAACATCCGCGCTCTGGGTATGATGATAGACAACATCTGCATCCTGGGTATGACGATAAACTACATCCGCGTCCTGGGTAAAACGATAAACTACGCCCAACAGCAAGACCTCTGATAATACGTTTTTGAAAAAATAATGCTGCCAGCTGTACGTTTTTGAAAAAATAATATTACCAGCTATATGTTTTTAAAAAAATATCATTAGCAACTATACATTTTTGAAAAAATAATATTACCAGCTATACGTTTTTGAAAAATAATATTATCAGCTATACATTTTGGAAAAATAATATTACCAGAAATAGATTTTTGACAAAACAAAACTATTACCAGGAAAAAAAAAAGTTATCGGCATTAAATAACCCATTGAGGTTGATGTGTCGTTAAACAAAATAAACCAAACTAATCTAAACCAAAAAATACGTATTCTATTCATACGAATCTATCCTAAAAAAAGTTATCGGCATTAAATGACACATTGAGGTTGAGATGCTATAAAACAAACCAAACCAAACCAACTCTTTAAAATATGATGCCACTTCAAGGCGTAGGCAATCATGGTTCTCCACAGACTCCCTTTTCCTTATTATCAGTTAATCCCCATGACTTAGGAAAGAATTCGCGTTTCCCTGGTGGATTTTATTCAAAATATGAATGTCACTTCAGGTCGTAGGCAATCGTGGGCATCCACAAATTCTATTTCTTTATTGTCTGTGAATTGCCATGACTTTGTTTTTAGAAATATAGTGGTGCCCAGTTGCCATCTCTAAAGTTCTGAATTTAGAATTGTCTTTCTCTTAGATTGATTGCACCCAAGGATAGAAAACATTCTATACGTTTCTATTAAATTCATAGCTGTTGCAGACAGAAGAGATAGATTCCCTCACTGCAGCAGGAAAAGAATAAATCGGATAATAATAAAACACAGCTGCAGAAATGGCAACGCGGAAAACAGAAAAAATAAAAGAATATTAGAATTCGCTCACCGGTCATCGGTCTTCTCTCGTCAAAAATATATTAAGACATGTATACTTATCGGGTGTAACTGCAAAATTGTCCAAATCGTGTAACTGCAAAATTGTCCAAATCGTGTAACTGCAAAATTGTCCAAATCGTGTAACTGCAAAATTGTCCAAATCGTGTAACAGCATAATTGTCCATCACAAAAAAAAAAGTTTAATATCTTAAAAAACACTAAACTAATTGAGTTTCTTTTTTCCAGGGTTTCAGATCAGATATTTACCCATCTTGACACCATTTGTCGTACGAATCCCTGGAAAAACCCTTTGAGTTATTCAACTAGAAAGAGAAAAGTTTAAAATCGTTTTGTGTGAGCACCACTGTCCTCCCAAATGAGCAATAGTGAGAGGAAAATGATCATTCAGGTCTTCAGTAATGCTACCAACATTCACACTCTGGCCTCCATCTTCAAAGTCCATTCAAGATCCATCAAGAGAATGGTGAATAAGTTTAAAAAAGAGGGAACAGTAGAGAGGAAAACTGGATCAGCAGGAAAAAGGATTATCATTTCAACTAAGAGCTAAATAGATCAATTAAAAAAGAAACCCATAGGACGTGTTGGCACGTGAGAGAGAAATTTCAGCTATGACAGTCCAAAGAGCAGTGAAAAAAGACTTGAAAATGAAATCGTAAGTGATGCAACTTGTTACACCAGGACAAAAAGTTAGAATGTTAGAGAGGGCAAAGATCATCTTGAATAAATGGGAAAATGATCCTCGTGTAATATATATATATATATATATTTATATATATATATGTATATATATATGTGTGTGTGTGTGTGTGTGTGCGTGTGTGTGTCTGTGTGTGTGTATTTGAACTTTATTTCAATTCTTCATGTGCTTCCGATCCTTGGCTATGGTCAATTAATGATGAACATGTCATTTTCGTTTATGAATGATTTCATCACGATTCTTCTCTTAAGCTTGGAGAGTAATTATACATTCTTATTACCCAAAGTAGAGTCTAATAGTGTTATAAAAAAAACCCGGAGAATTCCAGTAAGATATCTTTAATCATTTCTAAGATACAACGGTTCAAAGCTTAATCTAGCAAATGGACAATTTTGCTTTTACACGATTTGGACAATTATGCTGTTACACTCCTAAAAATTGGACAGAAAGAATACAAACGAAAATTAGAAAAAAAATATTAAAAACAGCTGACAATATTTCGTTTCTCTCCCACCAGTGTTCGATGCTGTATTTAATTTTTCTAAAATCATCTGTTACGAATATATTTTTCAAGTTCTCGTATATGTCTGCTGTATTTTCTTTTTATCGAATTCCTGATAAAGTTTCTACCTCTAATACAATCTTCAAGTAATTTTCAGTTTTTTAAAAGAATCAGCGGGCGCGTGCGTCTGTGTGAGAAAGAATGTTTTAAATTTTAAAGCAATTATTTTAAAGGATTTACATTAAATTATATACATTTTAAAAAGACTGAAAGGAGTTAGTATCTTTAAGATTAATTTTATAAACACCGATAGCATCCTTCTGTAGAACCACATTTCTATAGCTTCAAGTTTCTTTTTCATCTTTGAAGAGATTCTACAGCACTCACTACCATCAAGTAAGACAGATATCACGTAATATTTTAGTACTCTTTTCATTGTTTCTAGCATTTTTTTTTCTATTTTTTAATACTGTGCTTAGTTTTTGGAAGGCATCTTTGGCTATCCCAATGCGCCCTCGGATTTCAGTGCCGCATTTGCCGTCCCGTGTTAAAACACTTCTTAGATATTTAAATATTTTTTACTAGTTGGATTTTGGTATCACCGATTTGCAATTCGCAAAATTCATCCTTTTGCTAACAACAAACTCGTTGTTTGCACAAAACAACAAGTAGTCGGCGTCATAATATAAATACTGCCAGCCACGAGTTATCTCGTCGTTGGCAGTTGATCTGTTAATTTATATCAAGCAGCACAGTTCGAGCGGCTGACATTTTATTTATTCGACCCGGTAAAAGCATTCAAAAATCCGAAAATAGAAAACTCTCGAGACCGGTTTTCAGTCAAGCGACTGTGGTATTGTTTAAAGTTGGTGATAAATTCGCCTATTCGTAGTGAAGCAGATTGTGTGCGGCGTCTCAAATATTTGACTAACTCTGATCTCAGCGAAAGAGACTTTTTTTTTTCAACTGATCCTTGCTGCATGAATTGAGTCGCCGTGGGAACCGAGTGATCTACAGAAACCATGCGTAGGCTGGACATATTAATAGACTCATAGACCAAGAAATACGATTCTGTGCTTTCTTGTGTTTTAAATATCTATTGAAAATGGTGTTTTCATTGAGCTTTCACAATTGTCCTTAAAGGAGTGGAGAAATTATAAGAGACTTTTGGCATTAGAAAATAAATTAAGGAGTGCAAAATGATGCGATGCTCATCAACAGGATAAACAGAACGATCGAACCGCTTTCAAATCTCAGTGAAGACAGCCTGGAAGATTAACTCAATATGTAATAAAGTTAAACAGAAAAAGTGAAAGGGTGAGAATAATGGGAATAGAGAGAGGAAGAGAAAGTGATTGGGATAGAAAGAGAAACATAGATAAATGTTAATTTCTGTTTCGAAAATTCGTTGTTTTTCCAGCAAGATCGGGGTTTCAATCCCTGGTGTATGCACTGCTCCGAGTAGAGTAATACCTTTTTCTTATTCTTTACACCTTTTTCTGTATACTTTTTGCGACTTCCTTACATTGTTTTCTTCTACTTTACACGTTATTCTTTTTTTATTTTATTTTATTATTCTTTTATTATCTTTATTTCTTATTCCTTACACTGTTTTTTCTACTTTACGCACGTCTTATTTGCGTTTCTTCTTCTTCTTCTTCTTCTTTACACCTTTTGTCTTCAACTGTGTACTGTTTTCTTCTTTACACTTTTCTTTTTCTGTTTTGTATCTTTTTTCTTCTTCACTTTTTTTTCTTCTTCACACCTTTTTTCTTCTTTACATCTTTTTTCTTTGCACGTTTTATTTTATTATTTACAGCTTTTTTACTTCTTTGTGCTTCTTCTTCTTCTTTTTCATATTTACACCTTTTTTTTTCTTCCACTTTTTCTTTTTCTTCTCTACACCTCTTTTCTTTTTCACACCTTTTTTTTCTTCGCTCTTTTTCTTCTTCTTTACACTTGTTCTTCTGTTTATACCTTTTTCTCCTTTACACCGTCATCTTTACACCGGTTTCTTTATTTCACTGTTTTCTTCTTCATATTTTTTCTTCTTCGCTACACATTTCTCTATTCTTTGCACTGTTTTCTTCTTTTTAATCTTTTTTACTCTTTATACGATTTTCTTCTTCTTTTCACCCTTTTTTCTTTTTCTTTTCACTTTTTCTTCTTTTTATACCTCTTCTCTTTATTCTTTACATCTTATTCTTTACACTTTTTCTTTCTTCACACCAGTTTCTCCTACTTTTCTTTTTCTTTACATTTTCCCTTCTTTACACTATTTTCTTATTCTTCTTCTGACTTCCTTTTTGTTCTTCATATTCTTCTTTCCTACGCATGCTCCAATTAACATTACTTCCGGTTTGTTGCTGTTCTTTTCTTATCCGTCAATTCGTCGCTTTTCAATACTCCCTTCGTCCTATTTTACATTCGATTTTCTTGGCTGCACTTACATTGTTGTAACCTAGGGAAGGTTATTGAATAGAATAATCACACGAAGGTTGGTAATGAACGATAATATTTAGGACACGAACAACACATATAAGATTCGCTAGCGGCGCGTAGAAGAAAGTCGTCAACTCCTAGAAGGGAGTCAAGTGAATTCCACAATGAATCTACCACTACAGGATATCTCCCAACCGCCCAACGTGGTCAGATGTGGCACAAGGCCGAATTTAATGTGGGGTATCCGAGTCCGTAGGCTCGGCCAAGAATTTCCCGTAGACCGCGTATAAAACGAGGTTGGGTAGCTGTTTCCCGAGACTAGACTCTGCTCGACTGGGGAACCGCTCTGCCCCGAGGCAGAGAATTTGACCAGCACAGCTGGAGACGAATCTCCAACTGCAGGATATCTACCAACCGCCCTACGCTGTCAAATGCGGCACAAAGCCGAATTTGATGTGAGGTATCCGAGCCCGTAGCCTTGGACAAAAATTCCCCGTATACCCAGTATAAAATGGGGTCGGGTAGCTGTTTTCCCGAGACGAAACTCTGCCCTTCGACATAGCCTCGTCTGGGGATCCTTTCAGCCCGGGGGCAGAGAGTTTGACCAGCACAGCAGGATACGAATCTCCGAATGCAGACCAACATACAGTATTTACTACTGTATTTATGTGAATGGGGGACATATCCATTATCGTTCGTAGGTATGCTACAAAACACGTTTTAATCCACTTTTCTTTATTTTTCGTTATTCTTTCTAGTTTTTTTTATTTCCCTTTTCCCATTTTTTGCCCTTTTTTTATACACTTTTTTTCAATTTCTTTTCTTTTTTACTTCTGCGTTGAAACTTTTTTTTTTTCGTTTTTCATCTCATTTTCTCCATCTTTGTTTTATAAAACGAGTTGTTTTCTGGTATAGACATACCAGAAAACAACTCGTCTCCAGGTAAGTGATTGTTTTCTATCAAATCTGTTTGAATACCTCGTATTTATTAATTGAAATATCATGAAAAATGTTGGGTGGGGTGGGGAGGGCAGTGTAACGATTTCGCAGAGTGTTTAGCAAAATATAAAATTATATTTCTTCTCCTAAAGCAACTCGTCTTGATCATTTTCCTGTTTTTCGAGGTTTTAAATTCAAGTATTCCTCTCGCATCTTTTCCCCACCATTTCTCTCTCTCTATATATATATATATCTCACACACACACATATACACACACATATACATACTTAAAAACTTATGAATATTTGTTGATGGCGATCGACGAGTATATTTTGAAATACTCGATTAAAATTATATTTTCCTAAGGCTCAGAAAAGAAGTAATTATTATTTAGTCATTAAAAATTAAATTTCGGAAGGAAAAAGACTCAACAATCAATTAAAAATTTTAAAAGAAATAATACACTTTAATTATGAAATACTCTTTTTTTAAAAAAAAATAAACGTTTTTTGGAAAGTTTGGCTAGGTTTATATAGGCGACTTTCTTTGTGGAACATATTTGAGCAGATACACAATGTCACATTTTATTACGCAAACTTGTATTTTTACAATCGAATTACAGTATTTTCCGGCTTACAAGACGCTGCGGCATAGAAGAAAAAACAAAGTCATTTTCAGACAACAACACAATCACCATGCGTCCCTCACATACTGGCGCCACGTATTGTTTACATTAATCACTTGTCCGATTTTGTTTGTATGGCAATGACATATTAATCAAGAGCAGAAAGGCTCGTACCACTGCTAGTAAGCAGAGCATGTTTAACCTTGTGGCTCGGCTCCAGGAAGGTTTATAGTCTTGGAAATACTTGTAGCAGCTAAGTACTGAGGTTACAGCATATAAAAGGCTGAATCAGATAGATAGCAAACATTATAGTGTAATGACTCAACATACAAATCACGTCTCTATAAGTCAATTAGGTGACCGTCCAAGCTAACTTGAATCTGGGCGTTGTCTAAAATTCGTCGTGGAAGACGCATTTTTTCGGGGTAATTTTTAGAAAAGTAGTAGGTCTTTTAATCCGGAAAATGCGTAAATTAATCCGGAAAATACGTAAAATAATCAACGGAATTTTGTAAAACTTTTACAAAATACTTTTATTTATAGGGACAGAGTATTGTGTATGTTTCACCTTTTATTCTAGATAATAATTTGTTTGTTTAGCAGTATATCAACTCCTTATGGGTCATTTAATTTTCTTGGGAGCATTATTAATTTTCTTTACAAAAATGTATTGTTGCTAATTTAATTTTTTTTTTTACAAAAAATGGTAATTTTTCTATGCTGGTATTTTTACTATAAAAATCTATTTTTATGGTTTCATAGTGTGTTCACCCCATTTCGAGGTGTTCACTATTTGCCCATAGCTGGGACCTTAACAGGTGCTACCATCCCGGGTCAGGGTGAACTTGTTAGCAACAGCAAGTAAGGGGTGGTTCCACAAAACCTCCTGGTCAGAGGCCTTGCTGTCGGATGTAGCTTATCGTCATACCCAGCTTTTAGATCATTCTTAAAAATATTAGTAAATTGTTTTGGGAGTGTCACATTTTATTATGCAAAGTCTAACATTAGTTTTTATTTCTAGTATATATAAAAGTGCACCCTTGTGCAAATTAATTGAATCAACAGCTTTAGTTTCCTTTCTTTCACCATACGGTCAGTTTTAAACCCACTGGAGTAACAGGGTGTAATCGATTTCTATTTTTTCTCAGATTAGGTCATTTGCAGTGGTGTGCAGTAATATGAATCTATTTTCGGGGTGTATGAAGAAAATTTGTTTGGCATTGATAGACCTTGCATCATCTGTGATTGCATCAGATCACGCCCAGACACTATTGTCTCGACTGTCGATTAGTTGTCCTACGACTATTGTCTGCGACGGGCGTTACTTCAAAGAAGCGTACGAAAATTGTAACGCTGTACGAACACACTGACAGGCCTTACCAATAAGCAAATCAAAGTACTATAGACTGGTTCTGGATCTCTCCTGGTTTAAATCCAATCAAGGATCTGTGGTCAATCTGCAAGGAACGATTTCGTGGAATGGACATACGAAGTGCTAACATCTGCACTGGGTCATCTTTCATTGGAAAAATAAGAAAAAACTAAATAATAATGAAATTATTCGTTTTGTTTTAATTAATTTGCACAAAGGGGTATATATAAGTATATGTAAGTTGTATGCCGAATAAACCTATATTTGATTAACAAATTAAGCATAGGCAATAAAGAAATCAATGTTTCACTGAACGCCGCGAGTTTCTTTCTTTCTATGTGCCATGTCCTTTCGGGGCGTAGGCGATCATGGCTCTCCACCTCCCTTTATCCCTTGCAGCTCTCAACAATTTCCTTCCCTCTTCTTTCTCCCCCCAGACCACGTTCTGTCTTCTAGCTGCTCAAGCTCGTCAGGCATGTCACGCGCTGCTTTCCCTTGCCTCTCTTTCCCTCTATTTGACCTGTGAGTATCAGATTCTCCAGGCGCTCCTTCCTCATTATGTGTCCCAGAATATTCAGCTGCCTCTTTGTGATGTTAAGCATAAGCCTCCTCCTTGTTTGCAACCTCTCTAAGACCTCATCGTTGCTCATACGCTTGGTCCATGATATCCTTAGCATCTTTCTGTAGAACCACATCCCCGTCGCCTCGAGTCTCTTCTTCATCTTTGAGGGAATCGTCCAACATTCGTTGCCCTAAAGTAGAACAGATATCACGTAACAGCTCAGTATTCTTTTCTTTGTTACCAAAATGAAGGCCTCGTCAGATTGAGACTTTAATATGGACGCCATGCATGGCGCCAATTTTGTCAGCTGTATACAACTGTTCCCTCAGATCAATGGTTAACATGATTGAGCAATTGAAGCCTATGGGTCTTGGTGAATATCACATTACTTCGAACCTTGTGGACGGACGCTACAGAATCACAAAGAAATGTGCAAAATAACAGAAACCACACCACTTGATGATTTTCAACAACAGCAACTAAAATGGATGACAGATGTCACCCGAAGAGAAGATAATGACTCAATCAAGATGTTGCTTTCACCATATTATTTCAGACAAAAGAAAACAGAGATCAGTACTAGAAAGAGCGATAATCGCTACTGGACTTGGACAATCTAATTTTTCTGAAGGACTGTTTCAAGAAAAAAAGATTTTATAAATTTCAACCGACAGTAGCATTGGCTGATCAATTAATGAATTCCTAATGTTTCCGAATCACGGCCACATCACGTTCAAACACCGGTTCACGTACGATCACCGATGTTAAGCGACCTTGATCCTGTTTAGTAGCTGAATGGGTGACCGTTTAGAAATACCAGCTGTTGTAAGTTTGGATGTGTAATGGATAATTGCTCGGCGTTGTTAATAGGGGAGCTGAGT
The DNA here is from genome assembly GCA_903632075.3 of Acanthosepion pharaonis. Lineage (NCBI taxonomy): Eukaryota > Metazoa > Mollusca > Cephalopoda > Sepiida > Sepiidae > Acanthosepion > Acanthosepion pharaonis. The sequence goes on along the minus strand of CAHIKZ030001114.1, from coordinate 2,701,849 downwards.
TCCAATTCCAGTTGGGTTCGTTATATTCACTTACGCGCAAATAATTTTGGGAAAGCCATGAATCCACAACTTCTGCGCCCCCTCCCCCCGCCATGAGTCAAGAAGACTTGTATCACTAAACTATTATTATCACCAAAAAATAAAATAAAAATTTAATTGCAAAACATTTAGATTTCGGCATTAAATAAACATAGAGGTCGACATGGCGCTGAACAAATCATCCAACCAAACAATCTAATGTTTCCTTATAAGGAAACGGCGAATATTACTATAACCATTAGCAATAATCTCTATACTTGAATAAATGTTGAATGCTGGTAAAATTAACTGTTACCTTATAAGGAAGTGGCTAAGTTTACCAGTAACATAACCAACAAGGTAAATAAATTTATTCACATTTTCACATTTCGTCACACACACACACACATATATATATATATATATATATATATAGCTATATATATATATATATATATATATATATATATTACTAACTGTAGTTTAGTTTTACACTGAGGCAATACATTGTACTTTGGTAAATATACAGGGTCGTCCGAAAGTTTTGTCACACCTACATAACATAATTTTCTATTTCAGATGATTGACAGGAACTCCTGCATTTTGGAAGATAGACTGCTTGCATTTGTATGGTCCCCTGATTGTGTGCATTCTGGTAAGATCATGGAGGTTGTGTGACATGACTTCACTGCAAGACTTCGGCAAAGCAGATCTTTTGAAAGGAAAGATATTGCTAAGGATGACACGACTTTCGGACCACACTGTTCTTAATAAAAAAAAGTGTCGATTTATAATGCAAAAATATGACACGTTATAATTGTCATCGTCATTATCATCATCATCATCCGTCCATATGGGGAAGTATTCATGCTTAGTGTGTCTTGGGTAAGTAAACTTGACGGGGCCTATTCCACTCCAGATTTGACTACAGCCAATGTCTCCCAACTTGAAGGCTCGGCTTGAACAAGGACATATGACCAGTGATTTAAACCGGAGAAACTTCCGTCCTAACTGTTGACTTCTATCTTGGAAGCCCACAAACCAGTGATGACGTGTCATCCTTGCATTAGCTGCAAGTAGCCATGGAACGAAGTCTACTATATTTTACTAAATGTATGTAGACTCTATAAGAATGTTAACCCGCCCTTAGATAGTTCTTGCTTTTAATCCGGCTGGGTGTCTATCCATACTCCTCAACAGAAAAAAAAAACAGGTGGGTGAACCAATTTATTCGCTGATAACCCTAGCATGCAGCAGGTAGAGGGTAATAATAGAACTCGTAGATTAACCTAACATAATATAATATATATATATATATATATATATATATATATATATATATATATGAAAATATACTGAAAAAAACAAACAAAAAATCCTAATATGCGATTATGCTGTTTTAATGTTTAATGTCAACGTCAGACGTTTCGGTCTAATAGACCATCTTCAGGACATATTCATAAAACATAATTAACATAGACCATGTACAATTCAACATGAAAAAGACGATGGACATAAAAGCAATACCAATCTTAACAGATAACTGAAATCTTTTACGTGAAGACGACGTTCATATTTAAACGGAACGCTGATCTTATAAAAGATTTCAGTTATCTGTTTGATTGGTATTGCTTTTATGTCATCGTCTTTTTCATGCTGAATTGTATATGGTCTATTTAATTATGTTTTATGAATATGTCCTGAAGATGGTCTATTAGACCGAAACGTCCGACGTTGACATTAAACATTAAAACAGCATAATCGCATATTAGGATTTTTATTGCTTTTTCAGTATATTTTTCTTCATACTGTCGGATCTATATTCATATATTTGCTTACACACACACACACACACACACACACACACACACACACACACACACACACACATATATATATATATATATATATATATATATATATATATATATAAGAACGTTTTTATCAACGCTGATGGAATTTATTAAGGCAAATATTTATCTTGATAAAGTCAATCGAAGTGCGAAACACATTGATAATTCATATTGCCTTTTTAAAAATATTTTATTTATACCTGAATTTTGGCGCGCGCGCGCGCGCACACACACACACACACACACTCATATGCATGGATCTATATATATGTATGTGTGTAATGTTTTGGGCTTTCTTTCAGCATAAGAGATGAATTTCCAATTTAGGTCTTTTGAACAGTAATAGAAGTTTATCCCTTCTTTCCTCTTTAGGATTGGGTTTCTGGTTCCTTGTAAAGTTTACTTCAGCTCCATGCATCTAAGGTGTCCGCCTACACACGATGTTTTCTTCAATATGAGTAGATGTGTTCACCTATCACCTGGTTCACATTCTTCCTTGGACTTTTGAAGAGACAAAAGGCTTATCACCTTGTTTCCTGTTTAGGATTGGTTTTCCGATTCTTTCTAAAGTTTTTCTTATTTCATTCTTTTTCTCTCCCATTAACCCTTTGCGTCTTAGTGGCGTTAATGCCTAGCTTAGGTTGAATTGATAACAAGACAGCTTTCGAAATGCAGCTCTTTAACCAGAGCTCGAACAGCGATCATTGACACCGTTAATAGAATTCTGATTGTTCCGTGAAACTTGGATGTAAACTCTAGTTTAATGTCCAGGTGATTAACTCTAGTTTATTCTGATGCGTCTTACGTTTCAGCAAAGCCTCTTTCTGAGTTGTGAGGCAAGCAGACTTTATTTAAAGTACAAAAGTCAATATAATTAGAGAGCTGTGTTTGGACGGAGAATTCCCTGGTTGCAACGTTCGACAGCGATCAGGGTGAAATCCTGTGTTTGTAATTCGTCCTGTTTGGCTCAGGGCTGACAAAGACAACCCGCTAATAAAATCTATGCAAATAGGAAAAGACTGTAACTCAAGGGTTAGTATTTAGGCTGAGTTTGATCGACTGTAAAACCGTGGTCACGATTTTAATTACAATGGAAAGGCAAGATGATTCGAGAAACTTCAATTCAACAAGCAGCCACCCCAGAGGTTTAAAAAAAAAAACTTTTCAATACGAGGACCACATCGTTAATTTTACCTATTCTCAAGAGAAAAAGGAAAAAAAAATAAAAAAAACTAACCAATATTATAAATAAATTATTAAAAATCTTCAGGGATGCATATATATATATATATATATATATATATATATATATATATATATATATATATATATATATATATAGTGCTCCATACAGAAGCAGAGCTTATATTATAATATTTTTTTGTTTAAAAACAAATATTATAATATAAGCACTACTTCTGTATGGAGCACTATCTTCTTAAAAAATAAAAACAAAATTACTAAGGAACTCCGGATTATGCACCCAACGTGTTCTTTTCTATTTTCTGCATACTTACGCACTTATATATATATATATATATATATATATATATATATATAAAAAATATTAGTAATTAATACATACACACACACACACACACACACACACACACACACACATATATATATATATATATATATATATATATATATATATATAAATACATACATATACATACATACGTACATACATATACAAATATATATAAAAAATTCCAAGAGGATAGAATCCATGTAGAACTCAATGTACAGGACAGAGTAAGGATATAATAAAAAGGCTTAAACCCTAATATTCCATGGTTATAATTTATTACATTGGAATCGTAATTACGATCCAATTCATCAGACCTACAAATTCAAAAAGAAATCAGAAAAACAACTCCGGAAAAAAAAGATAAAATTTAGCGAGAGTGTATGTATGAGAGTCGGGGGCGAATGTGAGAGGTAAAAGAAAGTTCTAGAGGGGGGTAACAGACGAGAGAAGAACAGGAAGGCCTAAAAGTGAAGGTGGGAATTAAAATTTAATAGAGAGATATTCTAAAGAGAAGTTAGAAGACAGTTTAAACGAGTGAGATACAGATAAATTTGAATTAATATATATATATATATATATATATATATATATATATATATAAATATAGTTTTTTAAGGTGTGCTATATTTATGGGATAAAGTGGTCAATATAGGAGTTAGAGCGTATGTAAATATAAAAGTGAACACTGAAGTCAATAACCAGAAGCGACAGACTGTTTCATGCTAAACCCAAATTCGTTTATCAGGAAACAGTGTGTCACCTCCGAGTGTTGAACGAAAAAAAGGGGGGTTATAAGGTTTGTGAGCTTTACTCTGATCAACCAATCAAATATGACCTACGTTAAATTTAAACTAAGCGAAGAAGAAAACATTTAAAAATTAATTTTTATAAATTTGTCATGATCAGTAGATTGGCAGCTAACGGCAGCCAGACATAAACAGGAGCGGATGCAAATGGATACATAAATTATACAAACTAGACAATGTCATGTCCTAAAAAATAAAATTCGGAGGGAGCGGTGATTTAAAAAAAAATACTACTTTGTGAGTTTCCTGTATATTTTTTTCATAGTTAATAGATAAATAGCTTTTCAGTAAATAATTTAAACGTAAAGAATTATTTGGTAAATTAATATGCAACTTTTGAATAAAGATTCTTCATATAAGATGTTAGTAACAATAACCAATCAAAATAAAATGTCAAAAATAGCAACCAAATACCAATACATCTGTACAAGATGTTACTCATATTACCAGGAGGTTAATACAAAATTATATTAAAACCAAATTAATCTTACAAATAGAAAGATAAGCCATATATGGTGTAACGCTGTACAACTGAAATATAAGAAAAAGCATAATCAAATTCCAAAGTTTAACAAAGATCAAACTATGTTTACAATTTACTCTTAATTCATTCCTTTGATTTAATAAGAAATTTTTATTGAATCTGCTAATTTCCATGTGTGCATACATGAAAAATCTAAACTAACAGTGACCAATATAGTGTACCAATTTCATTGCCCTGTCCAAGATTGTGTTAAATGACCTATACGGACACACCACTACCTCCCCGAGTAGATGTCTTACATGCCACCTGTCGCAGCAGAGTGCGATTAATAAATATTTATTAACTCATAACTTCCAAGAACCTTTAAGGAAAATTTTAGTTGATAATGCAAGGATCCTTTTCAGGTGACATAGTCTTACAAAGAACGAACGAGAGACGCTGGGAATTTTAAATTTAAGAATATTTTTTTAGTTTTTACGTAACGAGACTGACTACAATTTTGATATAAAAAAGCTACGTTAATTAAAAGAGAAAACAGTTCACTAAGACAAAATATTTGCTAGATCATCCACAGTAAATTTATGTCCAGGTTCGTCAAATGTTTCACCATTCTTGGCACATCATCACAATGTGGTGTATTTCATAAGAAAAGTGATGGAAACAAAAAGAAAAAGAATCTAAATGAAATTGGGTAGATTATATATATATTTAGTTGATAATACAAGGATCCTTTTCAGGTCACATAGACTTACAAAGACTTATATATATATATATGTAGCCTGAAGTTTATGTTTTAGTAGGATTTGGGTTATAATTCCGAATCTTAAAATCCCGAATGTCGAAATATTGAAACACATATAAAAAATATTTTTTTTTAAATTAAATTTGCCAGCGTCTCTCGTTCGTGCGCATGTGCAGTCACAACAACGGAAACATATTTAGTCTGATAATGCCGAAAAGGACTAATCGCTTCACGCAAAAACTTTTCCCACTTTGTCATATATCTTTCCCCTAATATATATATTATAATTCTGAATCTTAAAATCCCGAATGTCGAAATATCAAAATTTTAAATCCAGCAACTTGTAATCCCGAATGTGTCAAAATCCTGAAAGATCAGAATCCTGAAAAATAATCTTTGGGTGAAATTGAGAAAAAAAAATTGGAGAAATATCTTTCTTTCTAAATATTTACAAAATACTGTTTAAATAGTGTTTGTACATTTGGAACATTCAAAATTCATTAAAAAATATAAAACCAGAATATATGAATATTTTATAATGAAAGAATATGAGCAAGAGCCCTAAGATAGTTTATAAGATCTGGTCGGTTTTACGATCGTTGACTATATTTTAAAGCTTTATGAAAAGCTTAAAAATATAGTCAACATTTCCGATAAAACACATTTTTTTCATTTTGGTCAAGACTCACCTTGGAAAATGCGTTTAAATTCGTTTTTTACGTGTTGCTTATCTTTTTGAAACTCTCCAATAATCCGATAAACACCGATATGAGCATAGTCTATTAAATTTTCACATCGTCTATGCCATATTCCGGTTTTATATTTTTATTATATTTTACTAAGGACGCATGGCCGAATGATTAGAACGTTTGCTTTCATTCTTTTTGTTCTGTGTGTCGGGTCTATTTAGGACTTTGGCAATCATGGCTCATTAAAAATTATAAAACCAGAGTATATGAATAATTTATAATAAAAGATTGAGCAAAAGCCCTAAGATAGTCTATAACATCTGGTCGGTTTACAGCATCGTTATCTATATTCTTGAGCCTTTCATCACGATAAAACACTTTTTTTGTCATTTTAGACAAGACGCACCCCGGAGAATGCGTTCAAATTCGTTTTCTACGTGTTGCTGCTCTTTTTCAAACTCTCCAATAATCTGATAAACACCGATTGCCTATTAAATTTTCCCATCGCCTATGCCATATTCAATAATTACTAGCGAATTTTGTATGGAGCACCGAGTAAGGATGTAACCCACCCCGCCATCTGACTGGCCTTGTTTGGCGAGAGCGATAGAGAAAGCGAATGTATGCAGGGAAGTTAAAGAGAGCGAAAGATTAAAATTAATTTATCAAAAATTATCAACCCCCATTTGTTACTTATCTTTTTAAAACCTCGAAATCATTGGGCCTATATTGGCGGAGGGCGTCAATTGTTTTAACATGAGTCAACGGATGCTAGTATCCCTCGTCTCTGTCTCTCCCCATATGATCAGCTATACTTGATTGTCTAGTTTGCAAATTTAAAAGTGTGTCTAACGGAAAGTCAGTTCCATGCACTTGCAGACAGACAACAGTATGCAATGTTTTGGCACCTCTGAAAAATCCCGCGATGCCAGTTACGAATTGGCTGTATAAATATCAAACAGTCGCAGAAAGTTCAAATATCTAGGAAGCATTTTAACAGAGGACGGAATATGTATTTTGTGATGTCAACGAACACACGTTACCATTTTTGTAATGCCAACGAATACTCGTTGACACTTTCGTAATGTTCGTTGTAGTAGAGACTTTGTAATAGCAGATACAACTATAGTAACGCCGTTGAACAATACTGGTGTCAGACGCCTTCGAATATCACTCGCACTAATAGTACTTGCTCGATAATACTCGCTCGAGTACTAACCACCGTATAGTGATCCGAATAGAGAGATAGTATAATGAATAGAGTCGAGACTGGCGGTCAGTATAGTGATATAGGAGAAATAGCGATCCGAATAGCAATAGAGGATAGAACAGAAATGGCGATCGTTAGTCGTCATGATAGTTTCTACTTTTCTCTATGGTCATGTGGTCCACTTAATTCAATAATGAGATCTATCGTGTTTGAACACTGGCGATCTAAGTTCAAACTCAAGTGTATGCAGCGACCCTTTATTCCTATAAAGCAATGTGACACCGAGATCCGAACACGCACATTGGACTATAGACATTCCAAATACTAAGCAAGTTGCTGAGAAACAGAAACAGAAACATTTTGTTAGAAGCAAAGAAAAGAATCCTGAATTGTTATATGTTATCCATTCTCTTGTATAGTCGTAGAATACTGGAGAATTTCGCTAAAGATGAGGATGAACTAGAGGCAGCAGAAACATGGTTTTACAGAAGGATACTAAAAATTCCATGGACGGAGTGAGTAAGCAACAAGGTAGTCTTTTAGAAAATTGCAACAGAATGAACACTTATGCCCAGAATCAAGAAGGGACGAATTTCTTGGACATATAATGAGGAAGGACGGCTTGGGAAACGTAATCCTCACAAGTCATGCTGACGGCAAGGGAAATAGGGGACGACAGCCAGTCACTTATCTGATAAGCTTATCCGAATGTGAGGCGGAACGGCGGGAGAAAAACTGCTAAAAGCCACTAGACAATCAAGTATAGCTGATCATATGGGGGAGAGATAGAAAGTTGTGGAGAGCCGTGATCGCATATGTCCTGCAGGGACGCAGCACACAGAAGAAGATACTTGCGGAATAAAACCAAATTCAATCACAAACCAAATTCATGAAGCAATTAGTAAGGCGCGAACCCGTTAACACTAGCTTTGCAAGTTGAGTGAAAAATCAGTAGGTGTCTTCCTCACCTTTTACGCAGATTCCTTGTGGGAAGAGTCGTGCAAACTTGAATGCCATCCTTTCTTCGTATCTTCCGTACTTGATATTTCTCTATGCCCCTAAGCTTGTTTAAATGCGTGTTTCAACTTTCAATCGTCATAATAAAAAGGACTTGCTTTTTTCACGTACATCTTTGCCGAAAGACCTTCGTTATTTCACGCACCTGTGTTTACATTTTACAATAGATTTAGACTGACAAATCAAGGGATTAAAAACAAACGAAAATAACAACGCAAACTTAACAGATAGGAATCGTTTTGACTTAAGAAAGATAAATAGCGATTTTACAAAATGAAATGTATTAATCAGACAAAAAACAGATTTAAATTCCTGGATGCAGATGAAACAGTGTTTCGTAAGAACAACCTGGGATTCTGTTCGCTTAGCAGTGAATGCTGGACAGTCTTATCCCAAATGAAGAAGAAACAGAAATGTGGCTCTACAGAAGATGCCTTCCAAAAGCTAAGTAGAGTATTAAGAAAGAGAAAATTTCGTTAGAAACAAAGAAGAGAGTTCTGAACTGTTACGTAATATCAGTCCTTCTATATTGCAGTGAATTCTAGACAATCTCCTCACAGATTAAGCAGAGACCTGAAGTAACATAAATTAGGTTCTACGGAATGGTGGTGAAAATACCATGGACCGAATATGTGGGCATCGACAAATTAGAGAACTGATGACATCAAGAATTCCGTTGATGAAAATTAGGAATAATGTAGGTCAAAGGTTGGAGCCGTGGGGCACATATGTATTAATGCAAAAAGTTCTAGCCGATGACCGTTCGAGACAATTTTCATTTTGCGATTTGATAAGAAAGACTGAATCAGTTAAAAAAATTCGTCCATAAATCCCACAATCTTTCGGATTGTGAAGAATACTTAATATGCCAAACCCTATTATATTCTTTGGCGACGTACAAAGCAACTGACGAAGCTTCTTATCTGAAGCTTCTTTCAAACATAATCATTCATCAACAGTCGACCTAGGGAAGCGAAAGTCATATTGCTTATCTGGAAGAAGGCCACATGAGGTGAGATGCTTAACCAATTTAGAGTTAGTCCAAGAAGGCGCAATTATTCACCCCACTCCCTGGGTGGAAGCCAAAATTGTTATGACAGACGTGTAAAAGTGATCATTTTCTTTTTAGAGCCATTTGTTGGCCAAGTTGACAAGAGTTTGTCGGTCATTTTTGAGATCAGCTGCCAATTTGATCTTATCGAACCAATCACGCTTACTGTTAAGACAATAGTAAATAGTTATGTCATTAGTACAGATACCGATTTGCGGACTGATGGTATCAGGAAGATCGTTGATGAAAATTAGGAAGAATGTAGGTCCAAGTATAGAGTCCTGTGGAACATATGCATTAATGCAAAAAGTTCTAGCACAGAGTGACCGTTCAAGAAAAACGGTTATGATGCAAGTCTTTCGCGTTTCACATTTATATCAGTTTTTTTTTGAAACAATAACAAAATTTATTGAAACAAACAAGTACAGTTGACCACTGATGACAATTCCAGAACAACGTAACAATAAACCTCTGCCAACCGCAATGATGGAGAAAGGATTACCTCGTGAGACACGCTGCAAGAGCCACTCCGTTTCGCGAGGCTCGTCCCTTAATCGAGACGCAATCGCGCCAATCCTCCGAAGGAACGCCATCGAACGAGGTCTCCACTGCCTCAGGAGTAAAAAAAAAACAAAAACAAATCTATCAGCAAGAGAAGGATATTTAACTATTTTTTTCATCTCTGCGTCCCGGGCGACGGATCTTGGCTCAACCGCGGAACTGATCAAATTACCGACCGAAAATGTATAATTGTGATCAGAGTATCCCAAAACCACATGTGATCGTCATTTTAAAATAGAGGGTGAAGAAGATCTTTTTTTTAATTTTACATTTAGATGGTCATCATCAGAGTATTCAACAACAACAAACTCTTGTGACTGTCTCATTGTGGCAATGAGGATTCTATTGGAAAAGTTGGCCTCGAAATGCGAACACTCATTTGATTAGCAAAAGGTGCATTCTAAAAGATAAACAAAATATTAAAAAACAGGAAATTTTTTAAAATTAAAAACAGCAAAAATAGCGCTGAATTGCAATGTAATATCAATTACCTTATAAGGTAGGGAATGCTAGATAATTTCCTCAGACATAAAGAATAAACTTGAAGCAACAGCACTGTGATTCTACTGGAGGATTTTGGTCGGAGAGCTTAAGCAAAGAATAAGTCTAAAAAATAATGGTGACAAAAAGGACATTTACACTCAGAATCAGAATCAGAAAGAGAGCCGAAATTTCTTGGACACATAATGAGGAAGGAAGGCTTGGAGAATTTAACGCTCACAGGACATATCGAAAGCCACCAACTTTACGTGCTTGTGTGAATAGCGAATTTACTAAACGTAGCTTACTTGTACCACAAGGCCGAAAGAATGGGGAACCCAGTGAGGATCGAACTTATTACTCAGTCGTAATTGATCTAGCGAGACAAGCTTGCTGGCCATTTAACAGCTCCGAGTAGCTTAATTGGTGCACCTTATAGGGATTTAATAATCGTGCGCTTAGATGTGGCATGGAGCACCTAGTAAGGCTCGAATTCATTACACAAAACTGTACCAAATAACAGAAACCACGTGACTTGAAGACTTTCATCAACGGCTACAACTACAGCAAGATGTTTACGTTTCGCACTATTACTAACAAAAGGTTTGTGAGGAGGCACCCATTAATACTGCTCGTGAAATGACCATTTCTTTATAAGGAAACATGCTGGAATCAACATGTATTAGTTCTTATCTCTAATATTAATTGTAATATAGGATGCGTCAGAAATACCTCAAACATATACCTGCCGTATAATGGTAAGATATTAGGGGCAGTGGTTTGGGTTATTTTATTTCACGGCATATCAACCTCAATGGGTTATTTAATGCCGACATGATTTTTAGGATAGGTCCGTATGAATAGAATATGTATCCTTTGGTTTAGTTTGGTTTCGTTTATTTTGTTTAACAGCATATCAACCTCAATGGGTTATTTAATGCCGACAAGATTTTTAGGATAGGTCCGTATGAATAGAATATGCGTCTTTTGTAAGAAATCAGTTTATAGATCATGTGTCATCGACCTATGTTTGTAAAGAGGATTTTGTCAAGAGTTAAATGTATTACTGGTAATATTTTTTTTTAAATTGTATTGTCGGTAATATTTTTTATTAAAAAAATGTATTGCTGGTATCTTTACTATAAAAATCTATTTTTATACTTTCATAGTGTTTTGACCCTAATTTGAGAGTTAACTATTTGTCCATAGTTGGGACTCTAACAGATATAACCACGCCGGGTTAGTGTGGACCTAGGAACAACGGCAATTTAGAGGTGGTTCCACGCTCCTCAAAACTTCCGGATCAGAGGCCTTGATGCCGGATGTAGTTTATTGCCATACCCAGGAGGTTAGAAGCAATGGTGTCTTCATCTAACTAATGTCTTGCCATTATGTGGGCAGTATTTTTACCGCGTCCTGCATTCCCTTGCGTATTAGAGTTCAGCATTTATTTACCGAGCAACCAATGCTAATTTCAGTTGAAACTTATAAAATATTTCTCTTAAAATGATTTTTCATTAAAATCGGTTTCTCAATTTCACTAGTGTATCTTGTTCTTGAATATTCTGATGATATATGAATATTCAAGAACAAAAAACGCTTCTGATCGTCTTATTTTGGTAATGGCAAGTTATGATGAGGCCGTCTTTACTGACTTTCATTTAATAAATAATATGTCCAAAGTAATGGAGTTTCCTTAGCGTTATCAGTTCTCTCAATACGTAACTTTGTATAAGGGTATTTGGCACCCACTTATTGGTGCTTCTCGTTCTCCATAGCACTCAAATGACTCTGCGATGCCCCCACATCTCGAAAGTCCATTGCCGAGATTTTGACGCCAAGAATCACGCAGCGGAAAGCGTCATCTGTGTTTTACAAACTTTTTCACCCGTCAAGATGGGCTTTGCTTCTCTTACAATGTCACCGCTGTTCGAGGCAAATGGAATCGTCTGTAACCCCAGAGAGTGGTGCCTCTTCATCGACAGCTCATCCAGGAGCCTCAAGGCCGTGCTGATTCATAACAGTTGACTAGGTACAGCGCATGAAGATCTCGATTGAAGCCTTGAAATATGAAGAGGGCATGTGGGATATTATCTGAGACTTTAAAATCATGGCTTTCCTGACTGATCAAGTTTACGCGTTATATTGGCTTTTGGGACATCATGGACCCGTTGCATACTACCACAGTTAAGACTGCACAGTGGATTGAGTTAAGTGTGGAGAAGAACAATGCTAAATGGGAGCCACTGTTGAACCCCAGGAAAGTATTGTTTCTTCCACTGCACTTAAAATTTGGGATTCTTTAAAAACTTGTCACAGCTCTAGATAACGAGTTTTCAGCCTTCTAATTCCTTCCAGACATCTTCCCTAAGCTGCCCGCGACAAATGTCAAAGCCATTGTCTTTGTCGGACCACAATCCTGGGTATGACGATAAACTACATCTGGCAGCAATACCTCTAATCGGGAGATTGAAGGATTGGAGAGCGTGGAACAATCTCTTAACTATTGTTATTTACAGTGAGCCCCAAAACAAAAATCAACAGTCAGTTTTATAATAAAATGAACAGAAATACAATTGTATAGCTGTTAGGATCCACCTAATTTGCATAGTGGAGTACCGACCATATAAATATGGTTGGTACCGGGAGGAGAGGAAGGGATCAAGTGAGTCAACCAGAGACTCTACCCGACTGCGACTCAGTCAACACATTCTCCAGGAACGGTCTTACCAGGAATATACAAAAGACTATATGTAAATATTGTGTACACTTTCTTGTTTCAATACATTTTGTTCTAAGTACATTTTGTGTTGCATTATTATTCCATGCATTAGTCAAGTTTCAACAATAGCAAAATAGCAATCAATGCAACACTGGAAATATATAAACATACATTTTTATAGTAAACAATTACCAACAATGCATTTTATGATCTTCAAACTATATAATTGAAAAACATACCTTTACACTGAAAGTATAAAATTTTACGCAAAATATCCGTAGTTAAAAGCATAAATTTACTTACAAAATATTTAGATTTCGGTATTAAATAAGCCATAGTGCTTGATATGCCAACTAACCAATCAATGGACCACAAATAAAGACCAGAGAGTGAAAGGAATTCTCCAAGAAGCTCACTATGACGGAGAAAACAGCGTGGAACAGCTTGTCACAGTAGTTCGGGGCTTCCTGGGTGAATCACAAGGCTGAAAACTATGTGGTGCTTGTTGAAAGCCCGGTGAAGGACTACGATAAAATAGGCTGCAGGATCCACAAAGTCAATATCCTTGACGCTATACTCAGAGGAGCAAGGCGAGCGCTTCCACCAGGATATAGTCACTATTAAGGATTGTATAATGAAAACATGAATGGAGACTATATTCGGGTTCTGTAATTTACAGCACTAGCGTAAATCATGGAAATTCCCTTGTGTAGTCCGAGAATAAATAAATGCTATTTTTGTATCATATGTACTTTTCTTCCTACTTTGTGGGTACGATACTGTTCACAATCCCTTGTTTTTTCCAGTGGGAATAGGTAAATTTCAGAAATATCCTTATCCTGGTCACAAAAGCAAAGTTTGAAAGAAATATTAACCATTTTTCATACTTCCAAAGGCGTAAGCAAATAAAATATAACAAGGACAATTATCGTGTTACACAGCATTATTTGTAGCAAAAATGAAGGCATCTTTCTCATCTATTTGGCTAGCAACAACCAAGGAACCGATGATTACTCTGTTAATTTATCCCTGTGTTTCTATCTATAAAAGGCAGGATGTGTATGTGTGTGTGTGTGTGTGTAACGAATGCACGGCCGCACTTTTCGACGGATTTGCACCAAAATTGACATGCACATGCTCAAAGTTAGTGGGAAGGCCAAGACTGACTTTGCATTTCCCAACTCCCATCGATACTGGAAATAATTGATTTTTTCATGCTTCTACGGCAGTCTTCATGTAGTTTGCAGCCATTTTCTACTGGCCAGAGTGAGAGCCAATAGCTGGCTGTCACGAATAGGCAGAAAGATTCTATTGGCCAGCGTGAGAGCCAACAGCTGACTAACACGAATGTTAACTAGCATGCAAAAAATATCGATACAAGTGGGAAAAATTTAAATCTGCATGTCACTTTACTCCAATTGGCTCATTCGCTTGCTTAAACTCAACGTTGATTCTGATTCCGCAGAACAGGATTGGGTGTGAAAAAGTATTTGTTGTTAACATTCTTTTTTCATTCGATTTTTCCAGTTATGAGTCCTTTTTTTAAAGCTGATCGTTTTGTGTTCATTTTGTTTAGTTCTTTTTTTCGTAACAGATTTAATGTTTAGTATAGAGCTTAGAAAAAATTCGCAGTGTGAGATAGGCAAGAAGTAAGGCATGTAGCAACATCAGCACGGCAAAGGGCACTCCTTTAAAGGCAAGGAAGGGCAAAAATATTTTAAGTCAAGTGATAGCGATTGCTGTATGAGTCGTACGATTTTTTACTCAAGCACGGGCAACGCTGGGTCATGCTGCTAGTTAGTAATAAAAATGATGTTGCATTTTGTTCACTCTCCTCTATCTTAATTTATACTGTTAACACCGGTTCCCGTACGATCATCAAAGTTAAGCAACGTTGAGTCTGGTCAGTACTTAGATGGGTTAACGCTAGGGACATCTTTCGAGCTTGCTGAATCTTCTCGTCAGTGATGGCGATTGACTGGTATGCGGTGTAATGGATATGAGATATGAATTGGAAGTCGGAGAGCCGAGTTCCAATTCCAGTCGGATTCTTTATATTAACTTACGCGCAAATAACCTTGGGAAAGATATGAATCGACCTCTTCTCCCCGAGCTATATGTTAATTAGTAGAACTTGTATCGCTAAATCATTTTTAACTCCAAAAATCTCTTACAATCAAATAATATTTTCTGATTTTAAATAACCTTCAAAAGGTTGATAAACCATAAAATCTATCGATCAATTAATTTTATAGTGTTTTTAATACAATGTTTTGAATTGCCAACTCTCCTGCTTCCATCGGGCGAATAAAATTTACTGAATTGCGATATTTATCTGATCCTCAAGTTCTTCCCAAGTTTGCCGATAGGCGGTTGATTAAGTTTGATGTTAGTATAGATAACGTTCTTTTGAAATCGTTTAAGTAATAAAGTGTTATACGAAGGTATTTTTCTAACAATGAACTATGTTCTTCAAGGGTGATATCAAATCCGGAAAACATTAATCCTTACTACTGGCGTCCAGTAAACTCAATGTGGAATCCGTGAGAGAAGCAAGATCAATTCTACAGTCAGCTTACAAGAAGCAACGTCATGTAGTTGATTCGAATATTTCTTTCAGAAGACGTATTCCGGTTTGATCACTCGACACAGTCTCTTTTAATTCCAATCGGGGATTCAACCTTTGAATGAGAACTTGAACACCCGCTTCATACAAACTTGTTCGCGGCTTAATTTTTTTCTTCCAATATCCTCCCTGAAGAGTCGCCGTTCTCTGTAATTTCTTTAATTAAAAGTACCAGGTGAGATCCTGGAAGCTCTTCGACATGAATCAACTACTTTTTTCCATTGAATCTGTTAGTATACTGGGAAACTAGATATTTACAGAATATAAGAGACTGCACTAGATGACATCTTTTTACCTATATTCCAGCCCGTTTCCCAGAACAAGGAGAAAAATTTACTAACGGCTCAGATCTCAGAACAAGGCGAAATTTGGCAAAGTCCCGAACAAGGCAAAATTTGGTAACGGTCTGCTTATTAAAAACAAGGCAAAATTTGGTAACGGCCGGGTTCTCAGACCAAGCGAAATTTAACAACCCGGTTCACAGACATAGCAAAATTTTCTAACAGCCCGGTTCTCAGATCAAATGGAATTTGGTAACAACCAGTTCTCAGACAAAGCTAAATTTGGTAACAGCTCAGTTCTCAGACCAAACGGAATTTGATACCAAGTGGTTTTCAGACTAAGCTGAATTTGGTAACAATTCGATTCTCAGACCAAACGTAATTTGGTACCAATCGGTTCTCAGACAAAGCTGAATTTGGTACCAACCAGTTCTCAGACTAAGCTAAATTTGGTAACAGCTCTGTTCTAAGACCAAACGAAATTTGGTAACAATCGGTTCTTAGAATAAATGAAATTTGGTAACAGAAAGAATCCTTAGATTAATGACATTGACTTTTCTCAGATTTTTCAGACAAAAGTCCTGTGAAAGAGAAAATCCTGACCTATGACTATACCCGTTCGTATTTCTATATCAGCATACTTCTCCTTGGCCATTATAAATGAAAAAAAAAAAAAAAACAAGAAAAGAAAAAAGTAAAATCTAAGAAAGAATCCGTAGATTAATGACATTGACTTTTCTCCGATTTTTCAGACAAAAGTCCTGTCCCGAATATACATCGACCGAAAGGTACTGATAAAACCAACGGGGATAATGATATTAGTCTGAAGAAGCGAGAGATTAATGTCTTGAATCGTTTAAGATATTTAATATTGACTGTGGACGAAAGAAGAAGGTATTCAGTTGTCTGATTTGAATTAATATTCTGCACCTTGCCTTTCGTTTCGGACAGTATAGCATTTCAGTGAAAGATATTCAGGTACTCCAATTACCAAGGTATTGATATTCAGTCAAAACAATTTAATTGATTCAGTAGCTGATAAGAACAAACGACACTGACAAAAACATACAGAAAGAAATCCATTGGCGACATGGACTGAATCTGACCTTATATGACTTGCAAATCGCCATTGTTCTGGTCAATCTGTAGATGAACATGACAAGTTTTCTGAAAACAATGTTACTACTGCCTGTATGGTTTACGGCGCTGAAAACTTAGAAAAGGCATGATTCGAAAGTACCCTGGATAATAAACAGATTTTTAAAAAATTAATAACATTAACTTTCTTCTCATTATTTACATTATTCAAACTATTGTCCTCATCTTTATCGCAATGTTTATCAAAACGTTTCGGCCGTTGTACACTCCGGCCTTCCTCAGGTGGTTGGAATGTTGAACTGAACCCTTTATGTCATATCCCCAAGGACACATGGCACAGTGGATAAAGGCGTTAGTTAGATCCAGTGACAGGACCCAAAGAGTGTGAGTTCAATACTTGGTTAAGGCACTTGAGAATTTTCAGAGAAGAATTAACAGGAGATAACTGATAACTGACATCCATTAAACATGGCACGTGGAATTAGAATCTACCCCAGTGAGCGAAATAAACGGTTCAGTTCGACATTCCAATCTCTTGAAGAAGGCCGGAGCGTACAAAGTGCAGCGGTACATATATACTCACGCACACGCGCACGCGCGCGTACACACACACCAATGAAGAAAAAATGAGTCTAACACCAATAAAAATGTCATAAATTGTTTTTAACTTTAATATATATATATATATATGTGTGTATGTGTGCATGATTTTATATGATAATATACATAGATATTATATTTGTTTTATATATATATACATTATAATATATATAATAATTTAATATATATATTGCAACTTTAATATATATGATAATATATATAATAATATATGTATATGTATATATACATATATACATACACACACACACACACACACACACACACACACACACACACACACATATATATATATATATATATATATATATATATATATATATATATATATATTATTAATATATTATATATGCGCTTACATACATGCCAAAAAAACTATTTCTTATTTAACAGTAAAAATATTTCATACTTGAAAATGGCTAAATGTATAGCCGAAAGCGCTCGGAAAAAGAACATTCGGACAGTTTTTACATAATTTATCATCTGAAAAGAAAAAAAAAATTAGATCAGAACTAAAGCAAAGCACCTTGTCTGTCGTGTTCAATGAAATGTACATATATATATATATATATATATATATATATATATATATATATATATATATATATATATATATATCACTTGATAAGACACCGGGAGTGTTGAAACAAAATGGCTATTTTTGTAGTGATTTTATAACATGTTTATGTTATAAATTTTTTAAATAAATAATTATATATATATCCAATTCATCAGGACTACAAATCCCCCCCCCAAAAAAATGGATCGTGATTACGATTCCAATGTAATAAATTATAACCATGGAATAGTAGTGTTTGAGCCTTTTATATTATATTCTTGCTCTTTCCTGGACATTGAACTCTACCTGGATTCTATCCTCTTGGAAATTCATATATATATATATATATATATATATACATATAATAAAAAGGCTTAAACACTAATATTCCATGGTCATAATTTATTCCATTGGAATCGTAAATACGTAATATTTACCACTAATATTATCAATATATATATATATATATATATATATATATATATATATATATATATTGACCACTAATATTATCAATATATATATGTGTGTGTGTGTGTGTGTGTGTGTGTGTGTGTGTGTGTGTGTGTGTGTGTGTGTGTGTGTGTGTGTGTGTGTGTGTGTGTGTGTGTGTGTGTGTGTGTGTGTAACGTATGTGTTGGAAAAGGTTACAAATATAACACTACCAACACAAAGTCTGCCAAATGAAAAATCTGAAGACCACTAAAGAAAAAAAAAAAAAGGAAGAAAAGAGTAACCAGAAAAAAAACGACAGAAGAACTGAAAGGAAACATGAGAAGCAAAAAAAAAAAAAACAACAAAAAAAAACAAAAAAAAAACCAAAAAAAAACCCCAGACAGTTACCGAAATAAAGCCAGACAGCTAACTAAGCAATAAACGAAATTTGTCAATGCCTACAGTAAATATTCCAAGGCAAAGGTTTCTAGACGATTGCGTTGAGAGCAACTCGTAGTAACGATTTGTCATTGTTTTATTTTGGGCTGTTTCGTTCTTTAATATATATACGTATATATATGGCCTAGTGGTTAGAACGTTCACTTTCTGACCATGAGACCCGGGTTCGATTTGACAGGAAGTTGACTTCTTGGTGTTATTGGTCTGGAATCACTTATGGTTACCGGCAACATTGGAAAATGCCAGAACACCGTAGCACGGGTTGACCCAAACCTTGTAAGAGAAAACTATCTGGCGCCAATTAAGCTAGCTCCTGCGAGGGTTCTTGATTGGACCTTCGGCTCGTTTGAGAGTCCTAAATTTTTGCATATTCTCAGGATCGGAAGCTGCCGTTCGATCTGGGTTTCGCAATCCTGAAATTTTGGTTTCCCAAGTTTTTTCAAGGGATTTTTTTGTGACGAATTATTTACAATACCGATTTTTGTAAATAAATTTGGGAATAATTGAAATTAATTACAAAATCCAGCGAAAGTCACTCATGAAATAAAAATAATTGTTTGTACGGAAAGTAAGCACCTTTGTACATCAAACTGTCTTTAAATTAAGTGTCGTCAGAAGAATTATCGTTGAACTTTTAAAAGGTAAGCTTAAATATTAATTCAATACTTAAATGCAGCGATCAGTTTTGAGTTCTTCTCTAGTTTATTGTTGTTGCCTATCGCATACGGCAGCAGTATGCCTCGCAAATAAGAGGACTAGATTGCAATCAAAAGAACCAAGGCTGCAACGATGAAAGGAAAGTACCGTGCAAATAGAACCCAGATCAAACGGCAGCCAGGAAAGCTTCCAACCCTGAGAATATGCAAAGACTTAGGACTCTCAAATGAGCCGAACGTCCAATCAAAATCCCTCCGCAGGAGCTAGCTTAATTGCCGCCAGATAGTTTTCGCTCAAAAGGCTTGGGTCAACCTGTCGTATGGTTTTCGGGTAATTAGTTTTCAGGTAATTAATATTTTTTTTTAGATATTAAACCTTTTGTGTGATAGACAATTATGCTGTTACACGATATAGACAATTTCGCTGTTACATCCGATATATTTATACTAGAATCCTGAAAATCTAAATAAATTTAATATCAATCAAAGATTCATTTTCATGACGCAATATATTTTACTTCCTCGTTACGTTAGAAATAACTTGAACTGATCAAAAGAAAAAAGAACAGCTAAAAACTAGAATGACGAAATACTTTTAGATTCACTGAAGTAGAAAATTTTCGGGTTTGTGCATCTTTCATTACGAATTCTTTCTTAATCATTTCGCTTGAAAAATGCCGAAAACAGACGACAGTCCCATTTCTTATTTAATTCTTCATTTTTGTTTTAGAAATGTTTTAATTGATTTTCTGCTGATACCAGATAAGTGGCTTCCTCAACAGAATTGTTGATTTTGCTTTCATTATTATTTTATGTTGGGGAAATAGGTTTAATCAAACCGTTCAGTAAATAGCGTCCTTATAAATCTACATTTGCGCTATTGTTAAACAGTAATTTACAACTCGTTTACTGAAGAGTACTTCAAATGTATAACTGGAAAACTTAGATTTTACTGGATTTAATGAAATGCAATGATTCAGAAAGAAACACACCAACTAAAAAGATCACTCCAGTAAATTTAAAACTAAATTCGAATGTATTAATACCTTATTGATCTCCACTTTTTTGATGTAATTTGTAGTAACACGGTAAGGGTTTATTAAACAAATATCCCAAATCTTTCACACGTCTAAATCAGTGATTCGAAACACGGAACTTATGCTTCATAATGGAGAGGGGTAGCATTTAAATATTGATTGGTTGATTGGTTTTTAATGGCGGTAAAAAAGGACGAACCTTTAAGCTTCTGGTGAAGTTTTATTCAATGCAATTTAACTACTGCCCATAAGTGGCGTTCCATCATTTCTTTTACAGCGCGACACTGAGATCTGTAGACGTATTGGGATGGCTAAGGACGCATTCGAAAAGCTGGGCAGAGTATTGCGAGACAGGAGGATTCCTTTGGTAAGAAAGAAAAGAATACTGAGTTGCTACGTGACATCTGTTCTTCTTTACGGCAGCGAATGTTGGACGATTTCCTCAAAGATGAAGAAGAGACTCGAGGTGACAGAGATGTGATTTTACAGAAGGATGCTAAGGATATCATGGACCGAGCGTGTGAGCAACGACGAAGACTTAGGATGCAAACAAGGAGGAGGCGTATACTTAACACCAGGAAAAGGCAACTGAAGTTTCTGGGGCACAAAATGAGGAAGGAGGGCCTGGAGAATCTGATACTCACGGGTCAAATAGAGGGAAAGAGAGACAAGGGAAAGCAACGCGTGACATACCTGACGAGCTTGGGCAAGTGGATGACAGAACGTGGTCTGGGGGGAGGAAGCTTGCTGAGAGCTGAAAGGGATAGAGAGAGGTGGAGAGCCATGATCGCTTACGTCCTGAAAGGACATGGCGCATAAAAAGAAACGTCTGAAAGGGACATAACTATGGTTGCATTCCCAACAACGGCTTAACAACACTTTGTGGATTATTTAAAGCCAAAATTTATTTTGAATAGTAAAAATAATACTGTTTTTGTGAATGAATATTGCATTAAATATTTTTTGGAATAGCAATGAAATTTTTTTCACATACACGTCCGACTATTTAACCAAGATTTGGTAGTAGATGGATTTATACCTTTCCCAAGGGTACATGCGTGTAAGAGAATGTAACGAACTCGACTAGAATTCGAACTTGGCACACCGATTTATCCTTCCCAGACAGTCGGTGGTGGAGCTATTTTGAACCGATGGAGTAATGGATAGCGGCTCGGATTGAGGAACTGGAGGGCCGAGTTCGAATTCCGGTCAAATCCATTAAATTCACTTACGTGCTAATATCCTTGGGAAAGGTATGAATCCTTTTCTCCACCCAGCTATGGGTAAATAGCAAAAGAGACCGGGTTGTATAGTCTTGGATAGCAACTGGTCTATCGCAGAAAGAAATGGCAACCTACTGCGGGAAGAAAATCTGCCTTGTCAGTCATGTATCGAAAGATACATGATTGCCTACATGTGTATCACGCATGGCACATAACTGACTGAATTCAACTCATTAATACTAAATATCTTCAGATCAATTCAGATATTTAATCTCGACAGCTAAAAAATTAAAATGCATGGTGAGAAAAAAAAATCCTCAGAAACTACAGATATAATTATAATATGTAAACACAGTCACAGCAGATTATTATGGAAGGGTGGATATGAAATAATAATCCTGATTATATATTACTGAGTTGTCAGATAATTTCGTTTGTTTTTTCATTCATTTTAATCTGATTAGCCGCCAACAATTTTAACAAATCGAGTGAAAGTGACGGTACAAAGACAGCATCCCATCCACCGGGTCAATTGCCTTTTTTTTCCTTTTCATTTTTTTAATAGTTTCTTCTCAAGCAAGGAGGTCATGCCATTAGCACACAGGAAGGGTGGTACAATGAGTGAAAGTAAAAGAGAAAAAGAAGACTGAGAATAAGGAGGATTGTGGAAAGAACAAAAATGAATATCAACAAGACAGATGATGGCGATTTACGTTGTATTTAGATATTTGAAGATTGTAGTTATCAGGCAAGCAATGAAGCGGAAGGGAGTTACACAAGTGGGAAGTGTGAGAAAAGAAACTGTTAGAGTAGGATCGGCAGTTGCATTTAGTTATTTCAACTGTAAAAGGATGGGACCTAGTTGCCAGTTTAGTAACGCGCTTAAATTCATGTAGTCCAAGCACTGGTAAAGGATTGGTGTGGATCTTCGTAAATGAGCTCATGTAAACAATCTTCCTTGAACTGAACATGTTGGCCGAAACGCTGAGGGTCTGTGAGGTCAAAGATCCTGTTCTTGTTTCGTGAAAACTATTTCTGTGCAGTTTTTATTTTGAAAAAAAAAAAAAAAAAGAAAAAAGACGCCATCTTCCCTACTCGACACGAATGTCTCGGGCAGTTTTGGTAGATTTGGAACCCAAAATTGAAAGCGAAGAAAACCAGGTTTCAAAAATACTCACTTTTTTTTTTTTGTCTACTTGGCACTCCATTGTCATATCTGAAAAGCGTTAACATTCAATAACATTTCAAAAACGATAAACACATGTTTCAGGGTTAAATCAGATCTACAATCTCACCCCACGAAACACTACGGTAAAAGATATTTTAATTCAAATAACATTGAAAACAAAAACGAAAGAATTTATCTGACAACACAACAGCACCGGGATTACCGCTACACCGGTTCCCATAAGATTATCGAAAATTAAGCAACGACGAACCTAGATAGGTGACCACTTAAAAATGCCAGATGCTGTAAGCTTAGATGTGCGGGTGGTATAATGGATAATGGTTCGGAATTGTTAATCGAAGGGCCAGGTTCTAATACAAAAAAAACCCCAGTAAAATTAGCCAATTTTCGCTATTTACGCGGATTTTCACTATATGGGTGGACTCAATTATCAAGTTAAATGACTATTAATCAATCAACTTATTGTTGGCTACAAATGAGTGAAGTTTGTATTAGATTGCTTGAAGATTGATAGAGTTTTTAGTTCAAAATTTGTGTTGAAATCGATTTTTAGATTTTTCGGTTTTTCGGTGTAGAAATAAAAATGAGGTATCGTTGAGCTCGTCATGATGTAAGTAACCTACATACTGAGTGTGAACGAAATCGGAGGAAAAAAGTTGAAATTATCGATTTTTGATCGGCTTTATCGATTATTGTTTTCTTTTTTTTTAGATTATCTTACATTGTACAATGTATATGCCAAGTTTGGTCAAAATCGGTTGGATGAATCTCGAATGAAAAGTTATCACACATACAGACAGACAGAAGAATAGACACACAGAAATCCTTTGTTTTATATTGTAACGGAAGCACACAAAGAATGCCAAACTGAAAACAAAAAAATATCAGTATTGAAAATCTAATACACAAGATGTCATTTCTTCGTCACATGCCTCTCGAAGCATCAATTCTTACTTTTCTTTCATTCTTCTGCTATGTGCTTTATCCATTCAGAAAGTTGGCGATCATGGTTCTCCACATTTTTTCTTATCTCTCCTAAAACTTGTTCTGTCATCCATTTACTAAAACTCGCCAGGTAGCTTATGCATTGTTTTTCTCTATCCCTCTTGCCTTCAATCTCTCCTGTGAGCATCAATATTTCCAAAGCCCTCTGTAATCATTATGCACCCGAGAAATTTCAACTATTCTCTTTTTGATGTTAAGTATGTGGCTCCTTTGTGTCTCCATTTTTCTAAAACTTTGTTTGGTCCATGTTATTCTCAACAACCTTCTATAGAATCAAATTTCTGTTATTTCAAGTCTCTTCTTTATCTGTGAGGAGATTGTCCAGAATTCACTGCCATATACGAGGACCAATATTATATAACAAAACAGTACTCTTTTCTTTTTTCATTTTTTTCAGTTTCTTAATACCTTGCTTGGGATTTGGAAGGCATCTTTCACTACCCCAATGCTCCTCCGCATTCCAGTGTCAGGCTTTCCTTAAATATACTAAAATGAATATAAAGGCCTCTGGATTCGACATATCGACCTCAACGCTGTTTCCGTCTTTCTCAATCGTGGTACCTTGGTCTCTGAAAAAGTAAGGCTTACTTTTTCTTTAATTAAAACAGATTTAATAGTAGAAGTATATGAAACGTAGAAAAATAAACAGACTAGAGTCAGGATTCCGTGTGTAATTCTCAACATATTCTTCCTCAACCGCGATAGAAGAGTCTCTAAAAAAAAAAAAAAACGCTTATTTTGTATTATATGTCTATATTTCTGAGATGAGGTATTGTAATAATTTAGACTATTTACGCTGTTCGAACTGTTGTCCTCATCTTCCTTGTTCATATTCACGATGTTTCGGCCGTTGTATGTTCCGACCTTCTTCAGGACGAGTCTTTATTTCTCAGATGTATGGTAATTATTTCCACTATTTACGTTGTTCGGACTATTGTCCTCATCTTCGTTGCCATATTCACGACGTTTTAGCCGTTGTACGCTCCGACCTTCTTCAGGACCTGTCTATATTTCTGAGATTAGGTTTTATAATTATTTACACTATTTACATTGTTCGGACTGTTGTCATCATCCTCGTTGTCATATTCACGACCTTTCGGCCGTTGTACGCTCTTCCCTTCTTCAGGTGTTTGGTATTTCGAACTCAACACTTTATTTTGCCCACCGAGGTAGATTGTTCTAGTTCCACGTTATTTTGTATTAATTACCACTCAATTAATATTAGAAGTATACACAATGCACCACAATGAACGCCAAAGTGTCAGGATTCCAAATCTAATGTTCAGCATATTTTCATTCTTTTTTTACAATAACGGTGCAAGAAAAGAATTGCAATAGATTTAAGATTAGAAACACTTAAAGCATTAATTTATGTGATTCCAAATGTAGACCTAAATACAATCTTCTTTCTCCTCTGTTATGGCGCCTGTCTTGGGTATGACAATAAACTACATTCGGCATCAAGGCCTCTAATCGGGAGGTTTTGAGGAGCGTGGAACCATTTGTTGTGTTTACAGCTCCACTCTGACCCGGGGTGGCAGCACCTGTTAAGGTACCAGCTATGGGCAAATAGTGAACTCTCAAAGTAAAAGCAAAACACTAAGAAAGAATAAAACACATTTTTATAGTAAAAATTCCAGGAATATCTTTTTATAAATTTTGCCAACGATACATTTTTGTAGTGAAATTACTAGCAATAAATTTTTATTTAGAAAAGACCAACAATACATTTTATAGCAAAATGACCAACAATACATTTTTATCGTAAAATGACCAACAATATATTTTTTATCGAAAAATGGCCAAAAATACAATTTATTGTAGAATTCCTAAAATATATTTTATAGTAAAATGACCAACAATATATATATATATATATATATATATATATATATATATATATATATATGAATAAAGACAAAAGGAAAATATCTTCGCAACGCGTTTCGTCCTCTAAGTTACTTTATCAAGGTAAATGCAAGTTTTTTTTATTTGTAACAAGTATTTATATACAAGAGCAATTGTTTTTTCTTTAAAATTTAAGAAACGGTCATAAATATTCATCAGTGTAGACGAAAATTCGAGGCAAGCTAAGGAGGACCCCAAATGAAATGTCTAATAAAAGAAAGTGAAAACAAGGTACACTGATTAACGGTTCCTATTTGTTCTTTATATTATAATTCTGATCCATATTTGATTCCAATTCATATATATATATATATATATATATATATATATATATATATATATATAATCCTTCTGGCAAATATGTCGAGTTCTTTCAAGAATTAATTGTTTCAAACACGTGATTTTATTCAGTATTATAGGTACACTATTTACATTATTCAGACTATTATCCTCATCTTTGTCACCATATTTATTACAACGTTTCGGCCGTTGTACTCTCCGGCGTTCTTCAGGTGGTTGGAATGTCAAACTGAACCCTTTATTTCGCTCACTGTAGACTGTTCTAGCTCCACGTGCCATATGTAATGGATGCCAGTTATCAGTTATCTCCTGTTAATTCCACTCTGCCTTAACCGTGTATTGAACTCATCCTCTTTGGGTTCTGTCACTGGATCTAACCAACGCCTTAATCCACCGTGCCATGTGTCCTTGACAAAGCTGAGGACAATAGTACGAATAATGTAAATAGTGTACATAATACCTCCTCTCAGAAATATAGACAGTATTATAGATATATTCAATAAATAATTCTAAGTAATAATTTTACATATATTTTTGCTCAGAATTCAAGATTCTTCCGATTCAATAAAAAAAGTTTTCATGAATAATTTGCATTCTAGAGAAGATTCTTTAAGTAAAGAATAAAATTTATTCTTCCATATATATATATATATACTTTTATTTCACTGCCCCGAATTCCTCCAACAAAGAATAAAACAATCCGTTTCATGTGTATTCATTTCGTAACAAATTCCAGATCCCTTCGAAAAAGCATTGACAAATAAGTTTCTGTCATATACGATGTCTAATCAAAGTATTCGGACTGTTGCTATGGTAACGGAGATAAAGTAAATTGAATCCGCTTGACACAGAGTTAACCCTGAACCTCGTCGCGCAAGCACACCATTATATAATGTTGCTTTCTTTATAGCAGTGCTTGAAAGGAGATTGAAGAAGTCTTGCAACATCCCATAGTTTCCACCAGTGAGCATGGATTGAGCAGTATTTTGGGAACAAGCACAATATTTCCCAGCTTCGACAACCACGTTGCTCTCCAGATCTCGTTCCTTGAACGTTTTTCCACTTGGAAGAAACAGGATTTCAAGAAGTCAAAGAAATCTAAGAGAAGGCAACAAGGCAGCTGTTCGCTTATTCCTCAAAACGAGTTCTAGGAATGCTTCCATCAATGAGAATATCGCTGGATAAAATGTATTGGCTTCAGAAGTGAGGAACTATTTCAAAAGAAATTAAATGCCGAAATGATATGTGTTTAGGTTTCTTTTTATAGCACCAGTCTCGAAAGTTTATGATAAGACTACATTTTTTTTTATCTCCAGATCCTATAATATTTCCATAAACAATTAAAGAATTTGTTAGGTAAATATTCTTTTCTTTTGCGATGTCAATAAACAATGAAAGAATTAAGCTTATAAAATAATCCTTTCACATCATAATTTTTATTTACCGAGATTAAACGAATTTGCTACTGTATTTTGTATGAAATGTATGTGTCGATGCAAGCAACCATTATTTAATCTTCTTCTATGAGCCGTGTCGCATCAGGACCTCCACGTTCATGGACCTCCACAGTTTCCAGTCCTTCTTAGGGCTTAGTGTTTTTTTCTTTTTTTGTTATTTCTCCTAATTCCAGTTCTGCCAGCCATGTACACAAGCCCGTTAGGTAGTTTATACATTGCTTTCTTTCTGTTGCTCTTGCCTTCATATGCCCTTTGAGTGTCAAATTTTCCAAGCTCTCTTTCTTTATTATGTGCTCTAGAAATGTCTTTTTCTGATTCTAAGTGTCAGTTTCCTTTTTGTATATATTTTCTATAAAAATTCCTTCTTTCTCACATGTTCAGTCCATGTTATTCTCAGTATCTTTCTGTTGAACTATATTTCTGTTACTTTAAGTCCAGTATCCAATGCTATAAAGGAGTTCCGACATTACATAACAGTTTAATATATGTTTTGTTTCTAACGAAATATTCCTAGTTTAAATAGACTTTTTTGTCTCTATTATTCAATTATTTCATCATTTAATATGTTTTATAATAAGGTTTGTTATTTTGTTTTATTTTTTCCCTTTTTAAATCAATTCACCCCATGCAAGGCAACAACACCACTAAGACAAGGAGGAAGTGAAAGACAATGCGCAGAATTTAGAAAACTGGAAACCTGTCTATATTTCTGAGATGAGTTATTACGTACACAATTTACGTTATTTGGACTCATGGCACAGTGGATAAAGTTAGATCCAGTGACAGGATCCAAAGAGTGTGAGTTCAATACCTGGTTAAGGCGGTGGAGGACTTAGAGAGGGGAATTAACAGAAGATAACTGATAACTGACATCCTTTAGACATGGCACGTGCACCTAGAACACGCTACCCAAGCGAGTACAATAAAGGGTTCAGTTCGATATTCCAACCACCTGAAGAAGGCCGGAGAGTACAATGGCCGAAACGTTGTGATAAATATGGCAACAAAGATGAGGACGATAGTCCGAATAATTTTAATAGTGAACTGGAAACCTAAATCCTAAATTATTTACGATTATATTATTGGGAATTTTTTTCCCATTGCCCAATCCATTACTCAAATTGTGGACCTTCCGACTCGTTTCCCTAGCAAAATCAAGCAAGAGGCTTCTCTATTTAACTTATTTATCTCCTCTTCTTGCTCTTGCCGAGCTTCGCAAGACCGTCCTCTTGGTAACATGGTAGCTATTGATATTTCGTCTCAGTCATCTATTAAACAGGAACCCTCTCTTCATAAGACCCCTTTTCGTTACAAGGATGCTGATTGGGACTCACTCCGTGATTTTCATCGTGACGCCTCTTGGACTGACATCTTTAACCTCCCAATTGAAAAATTGCGCCACTGAGGTTACTTCTTGGGTCAAAGCCAGCATGGACGCTATTAACCCATCTCGGAAATAGCAAGAGAAATCTTAATCATCTCTGTGGTTCAAACCAACATACTCGGCCACTATAGTACACGGAAACCACTATTTTCGGCTATATCATCGCGACATATTTAATCACAACAGGCGCCTATTCATTGCTGCTCGTAATAAATGTAAGCGAGGCCTCGAAGGAGCTAAGTCCCTGTTTGCCGAGAGAATATGGAACTGCAAAGCTTCTAACAACTTTGACTTTCATAATTACAGGGGCTTCTGTAATAGGGAATTAAATAAGTGTAAGGTATCTATACCTTTCCTCTTCAATCAATTTAAAGGGTTAACATCCTCTGTTGATAAAACTGAATGCTTTGCCCGTAAATTCTCCTCAAACTCTACTCTTGACTCATCTGGAGTATTCGTGTCTAACTTTTCCCTTATAACTCAGTCTCTGTTGAGTGACATGCATATAACCCCTTCTATGGTGTCTGCTATAATCTATAACCTAGGTCCCATCAATATGGACTCGATGGTATCACTGTAATAGTCATTAAGAAGTGTGCTCCTAAATTGTCTCCTGGTCTCTCTAAACTGTAAAATAAATGCGTCGCTGCCTGCTGCTTTCCTGTCTGCTGGGAGTCATTATCTGTTGTCCCAGGTTTCAAGAACTCTGGTGTGCTGTCCGACCCTTCCAACTATCGGCCTCTTAGACTTCGACCTATTTCGGGGAAACTCGTAGAGGTCATAATCAATGCTAAATTGGTTCATCAGGACCTTTTCTCAGACGAGCAATATGGCTTTCGTTTCTCCAGGTCAACTGCTGATGTACTAACAATAATTTCGGAAAGAATCTATCATACTCTAGATAAAAACGGTGAAGCCCGAGCTGTAATATTGAACATCTCGAAAGTCTTTCACAGGGTCGGGTA
Source organism: Acanthosepion pharaonis (assembly GCA_903632075.3). Lineage (NCBI taxonomy): Eukaryota > Metazoa > Mollusca > Cephalopoda > Sepiida > Sepiidae > Acanthosepion > Acanthosepion pharaonis. The sequence continues at coordinate 2,671,482 of CAHIKZ030001114.1, read as the reverse complement.
TTCAGGCCTTCTTAAGAATCTAAAAAATTACGGTGTCTCTGGACAATTTTTTCAGCTGATTCTGTCTTTTCTATTAAATTGTGTAATGAATGTTATCCTGAACGGCAACTCGTCTAGATCCTTCCGTATTAAAGCGAGTGCCTCCCAGGTCTCAATCCTTCGTCCTAATTTTTCATTAATGATCTTCCTGATGATATCAGCTCTTAACTTTGATCCTAGGCTCACGATACGGCCATTACTCCTGCCTTGATAGTAAAGCTGTTCAGTCTGACAAGGTCAACATGGCAGCTGATATCCAAAACGACATCAAGTCCTTCGTGAACTGGGGCAAAAGATAGCTTGTTAATTTTAACGCCTCCAAGACGAAACTTCTCTCCATTAATCATCTGAGAGACCCCTCGCTGCCTTTCATCACTACATGATCAAACATGTCTGCTTTCATTGTCTCACTGCCCACTTTTCAATGTTCCTCCAGCTTTATCTTTTGTCAATTGTTTATAAACAGAACATTGGATATGTATCTTACAAATGCATACCTAACATTCGTCCATGCTTAGAATATTGCTGCCACATATAGTTCCGTGCTCCTGCTATTTAACTTGAGCTCCTTGATAAAATCCAGAGAAGAATCAGCAATATTATTGGTCCTGATATGACAGCTCAGCTTCAGTCATTTTGACACTGTCGTATGGTTACCTCTATGAGTCTTTTCTATAAATACTTTCATGGTTCGGGTGAGTTCTTCACCATGGCACCTAGACATTTTGAACGTAGGCGCAGTAGGAGATTCTGGCGTTAAGATTTCATTCTTTTACGGTTAATCAGGCTAGATGTAGCTGTAAGTGCTATTCTAATAGTTTCTTTTCTCGCACTTCTTGCTTACGGAACTCCCTTTCGGCTCCATGCTTTCCAACCAACTTTAATCTGCAAAAATTTAAATGCAATGTCAATCTTTATCTACTCTCCTCCGAATTACTGTTTTCTATTTCCGTTCATTTTTAATGTTTCTGATCCTAATTCTTCCACACTCTGTCACCCCTTGTGTTTTACTGACATTATTGCCTTGCATGGCTTGATACCGAATATTTATATATATATATATATATATATATATATATATATATATATATATTTGGTTGATTGATGTGAGTTTGTGACCCTGGGTTTCACGCTTTTGTGATCGTCAGACAACTGATTAATTTTTTAAAATTTTGGATTTATGTAGATTGCGTGTATTGGTGTTATTATGGAAGTGGTGGGGGAATCGTCGTCGTGATGTCATCGTGCTAACGCAAACATAGATGCATGTCCGTACACCCGATGAGGTACGCAGACACACATACACACTCGCTCGTCCTCCGGGGCTCATACAGATATAAACATATGTGGACAGTATGGGATTTGTATGTATATGGGTGCTGTTGTCTCTATACGTACGCATTTGTATGTTGAAATTCAAAGATCGGAAATGTAGCGAAAATGTCTCGTGAATGTCTCGTATACATGTCAGCAATCAGAGCATTTTTCTATTTTTTCGCTGAATATTTCTTCGCATGCACGTATTTACGTGTGGTGGGGTCTGTGTAAAATTATGATAGGTAAAAATTGCTATTATTTTTAATAAGAAATCAGCCTTAAAAAAAGGCTTATTTCTTATTATTTTAAAGCTGGTTATTTGCTTGTTTTTGTATATGTAACTGTTAGAAATTGCAATTTGTAATCCTTATTGTTTTGTTTTATGGTGGTATTAAATATGTTGGGGGAGGGGGTAGTTTATGTTAATAATTATAGCGGGTCTATATGATAATAGTAGCTGTGATGTGATAGTAATGTTGTAAGGTATTGGAGACAATGATAATATAAGTAGCTAGTAGTTATTGTAAATTAGTAGAAGTGATTAGTAATGGTGGTGGGAGAATGACAAAAACAATAAATGTTAATTATTGTGGTGGTAGCTTTAACTAAAAAGTGATTGTTGTTTTATTTTATTTTTTATTAATTTTTTGGGAGGTGGGGGTATAAATCCTAATAATAGGTATTTATTCTCATGCCTACATTTGGAGATTATCTCTGATCTTATTGGTTTTTATTTGGTGGTATTAAATATGCTGGGGGGAGTAATTTACATTAATAATTATAGTGGATTTATATGTTAATAGTAGATGTGATGTGGTAGTAATGGTGTTGGGTTTTATGTTAGCTCTATCTCTGATATTGAGCGCTTTCTAATAAGTACCGCGCATATAATATATAAATAATAATATATATAATATATTACACACATACACACAGATATATATATTTATGTTTATATTTATATACATACACTTTTTCACACACACACATATATATATATATATATATATATATATATATATATATATATATATATATATATATATATATTCTTTCAATTGGTATTACGATACTTTTAGTAAATGACCATTTTCATCTACGAATTTTAATTTTAAAATTTGCAGGATTTTTAAAACTGTTTCTGGTATGGGCTTGTAGTGTACTGTAGGTGAAAATGGCCATTTACTAAAGGTATCGTAATTCCAATTGTGAAGTAAATTTGCTCTGTTTATTGTGAATAAATATGGAACGCTCTTTTGTGAGTCAGTTTTAACGTATTTCAAATTCTATGTTGTGTTCATAGGACTCGCCTGGATTATACCAACGGATTACTACTTATATATATATTAGTACCTCCATAAGATCGCTAAAAAAAGAACATAGCATGATGAAAAAGACGCCAAATTTGACGAAAATGAAATTTTATCGTCTAAATATTTATGTTATTATTAAGAGGAAAGATCAAAGTTTATTTTAATTATTTTTTTAAATTGTTCCTTCTTTTTAGAACATTCTGAATTTTTATTTAAAAATTCTTGTTTCTCTTTGTATCACCGGAACTAGTGAAATAACATATACATTTTTTTTTGTATGACTCACATTAATTTGGAAAATCTTGCAAAAATAGAAATAATTTTCAGATGTTAATAAAACTTTCAGAAACTATTCACAGATGATCGAAATTATTATATATATGTTTTTTTTTTATTAAAGTCATGGCAGAAATATATTTTATATTTATAAACCCACTCCATAACTAATTTTATAGCTATTAGATTAGCAAGTAAGAGGAAGGGAGTTCCACTGTCGGGAAGTGCGAGAGAAGAAGCTGTTAGAGTAGAAGAGGCGGTTATATTTAACTGCTTCAGCAGTGAAAGGGTGGGAACGAGATGCAAACCTAGTAACACGCTTAAATTCGTGCAGTCGGGGCACCAGCGATAATATCTCGTCCGAAAATATTTGTAGAAAAGACAGAGGGAAACCACATCACGTATGACATTACTTCCATAACATTATAAAAACAAGGGCCTTGGTCTTGCAAACTATCCTTGAATCTTTTTCCATATGTTCTTGAGCTGAAGTTGATTGCGTCCATATCGATCAACTGGACTATAGAGACTCACTTGTACATTAATATATACAATGAGCACATGCATTATTTTGTCGGTAACTAGAAAACTCAAATTAAGATTAACCAATCAAAGGCTCCATTTTCAGGTTTTTAAACAAATGACTAAAAAAAGAAAGAATAGACAAAATGATTATTTGCGTTCCATTATCATAAATTTTCGATTCAAAATGGGCGAATCATATCGTCTGACAAGCGAATATAATCGCCCCAAGATGATTGTTGAGATGGGGGCCATGAAAAATGAGTGGACCTTGGTCAGGGTATTGTGTTTAGACAACGTTCTTTCAATGAAATAAATAAAACAGAAACAACATAAATTAAGAAGCAATAAACAAATTCAAACACGACGCAGGATTTATAGCGACAGGGAGTGTTCTGGTCAGAAATATAAAAATGTCGTTGGTCTTGACTTGACGGCCTTCGTTAGAATGGCTTGATTTATGAAGTCTCTTGGAACAATTCATCAGGTTAAAACCTGTAGCTTCAAGCAAACTGTGATATTTTCTATTGGGCTAAGGAATTCGACTAACTTATTCTGGTCGTATTAGTCAAATATTCCTTTTTTGGGTTTCTTTCTTCCAAATATTGAATAATACTATCATGTCCGAAATCTAATTCTCTCTCTATCTTTCTCTCTTTATCTCTCTTAGTCTGTTAATATCTCATTATCTCTCTCTCTCTCTCTCGCTCTCTAAGAAAAAACATCAACTCAGGAAGAAGAGTAGAACTGATAGAAAGAGGTTGGAATTGACAGATTTCAACGAAAGGTGGGTAACTGTTGTGAGCTTGGTTTGCCTGAACGGGGCTACCCTTGGTTTTCTTTTCTTTTTTTTTAAGTCCCGCTAAGTCAAAACGGGGTGATTTCCTGAGGAGCTCTCCCCTAGTTAAGATAGACTCTTCCAAGTGCACATAGTGTTGTTCCCGGTCTGTTCTCGGCTTCTGCTTTTGTTATGGTCCAAGTCGAGATTCCCAACCTCCTCAGTTTGTTTTTGGCCCTCCATTTTCATCTCGACTGAGTCAGTTTTTAATTTTTCTAATGCCCATAATTTCTTTATCTTTTTCCTATCTTTTATCGAGAGAGCCTCTTGAATTTTTGTAAGAAGCATACAGTCGTCACTCTTATTTTTGTGCTGTGGACCTACTAACATCATTCCTTCTTTTCCGTGGTCATCATCCTCTCCATCATTTCATTGACAAATTATATATATATATATATATATATATATATATATATATATATATATTTTAATTTCAAATTATAGGTGCAATTATAATTTATAAATTCATGAATCATTCATACAATAAAACAAATAGAGATGTTAATGATTTAAATGGCGAGAATACATCTTCGCAAACAATATCAAAAAGATACACCAAACCCGAACTTGTATATGAATGATATGATCCCTGTTTATAAATTCCAACCTTAAAACTTAAAATTCAAACTCAGCGTTGCGACCGCACGTTCCAAAACAATAACACATTTCTCATAGTATTTTTTCGGATTGCATCTCTATTTTCGTTGTCCTCTTATTACCGAGAAGTAAAAACAAGAACAAATCTATTTTCATACCCGAGGATGTCTGTAGGAACAGATGAAAGCTTGTAAAAAATTAAAAAAGAGCTTATGCAACTGGAATTTATAAACAGGGATCATATCATTCATATACAGGTTCGGGGTTGGTGTATCTTTTTGATATTGTTTGCGAAGATGTATTCTCGTCATTTAAATCATTAACCTCTCTATTTGTTTTATTGTATGAATGATTCATGAATATATATATATATATATATATATATATATATATATATATATATATATATATACACAATTGTACATATTGGGATTTTTAACTTATTGGGTGCTTTTTTGAAGTAGGTGTCCAGTGTTTGGTGTGCATGAAGGAGCGAATGGTGACGGATAAACTCTTTTAGTGAATGAGTGTATTTTAACGAATGAATGTGTCGTAAATCCAATTTGCTAGGTATAAGATAACTAATGAAGACCAATCTTGACTAGTCTCCCCACTTTTTCGGCCTTGTGCAACAATTACTGTACGAGTAATAAATCTTAGACAAAGTGGAAAATGTTTTGTGTGTCGCGTTTCGTCCCTAAGCACTTCATCGGACGAGGTTTGTTTACATTGATCCGAATGCGCATGCGCGCCAACGAGAGACGCTGGAAATTTAAATTTTAAAAATATTTTTGAAGAGACATTTTCAAAAACAAGACACAAGACACATTAGTTGTTCACTGTAACGAGACAGCAAAATTTTGACATAAAAAATGCTACTCTAATTAAAAGAGAAAACTTTGCGTCCTTGTTCTGATAAATTCTTGGCAGATCTTCTATTATTACAATGTGGGATAATTTATTACAAAGATGATCGAAACAAAAAGAAAAAGAAACTAAATTAAATTGGATACATTATATACCCAAAACACCTTAAAAACCAAAAGCCAAAACATATTCAAAAAACAAAATATTTTCAAAATTTTAAATTATCAGCGTCTTGCGCATCTGCAGTCGCATCAACGTAAAGACATTTAGTTCAATTAAATCCTTAGGAAAGAAACGCGTCACACGAAATCTTTCTACTTTTTCATACATTTTTCCTTCAAAACTGTTCTCGATATATAAAAAATTATATATCGTTACCCATATATATATATATATATATATATATATATATATATATATATATATTATAAATTAACTGATTTAAAAATATGGTTTCATCGCTACACAGGAATTACCATGTTTCAAAAACAGAAACCAAAAACTTCAAATTCAATTATATTAAATTAGAAGCATTAGTTCTGTTTCATCTTCAAGCGAATTTTGGAAATTTTTATTTTAAAATTTACTGAATTTTAAAAGCAATGCATTCATAATTTTTGTTTCCAAGGATACAGAGAAATCCAATCATTTAGACAGGGGCGGTAGCGTGTTCTTTTTTAAGGATTTACATAAGAAGAATAAAAAGGCAAATAATAATTACCTCAACATGGTGGATAACATAAACATTAGCAGTAAAAATATCACAGATAAATTGAAGATGAGTGATAGAGTAGGAAAACTTGCTGAAAAAGTGTGCTATATAACCTTAAAGGACCACAAACCAGATTTCGAAGCCAATCCTAATATAAGGATAATAAATTCAACAAGACCTGAGATCGGCAGAATAAGCAAAAAAAAAAAAAAAATCCTAAAAAGGGTTAAGCAACAAATTAAAGAAAAAATAGGGCTAAAACTTTGGATTAATACCAAGGACGTGATAAACTGGTTTGTTGATATTAAAGATAAAACAAACTGTACACTAATGCAGTTTGATATTGAAAATTATTATCAATCAATATCAAAAGAAATGTTCATGAAAGCGTTGGACTTTGATACCCAGTATACGGACGTAACAGAAGAAAGAAAGAGCATTATTATAGATGCGAAAAAAATCGGTACTGATACATAAAGCCGAGCAATAGGTAAAGAATTCTTACGAACACTTTGACATTATAATGGGATCACTAGATTCAGCTGAGTCTTCTGACCTTATAGGTCTTTTTATAGTATGCAATCTTACAGCGTACAGTGAAATTAATATAACTGGCATTGGTTTATACAGAGACGATGGACTTATGGTTATAAAGAACTCTACTAACTTTAAAATCAATAAAATTAGGAAGATATTATATAAAGAATTTAAATGCCTGAACTTAAAAATTACGGTAACCACTGAATTGATAAAAGTTAACTTCCTTGATATAACATTAGATTTAATGAAAAATGTATACATACCTTTAAAAAAAAACAATACTAATCCTTTATATATACACGCTAAATCTAATCATCCTCCATTTGTAATTAAGCATATACCTTTATCTATCGAAAAAAGAATAAGTACAAATTCAGCAAATGAGAAGATTTTCAATGAACATATTAATTTCTATAATAAAGCGTTAAAAGATAGTGGCTACAAAAGCCCAACACTAACTTACATAAAAAATGAAAATGGTAAGCATAGAAAAAACAGAAGCAGAAAAATAATTTGGTATACACCCCAATACAACCAAATGGTAAAAAATATATTAGGACAAAATTTCCTTGCATTAATCGTTAAACATTTTCCTAAAGATAGTAAACTCAGTACTATTTTACATAAAAATACACTAAAATTAAGTTACATCTGTACTGAAATAAACACTTGGACCAAAATCAAAGAAATTTGAACAGTATAAAAATAAAAAGAGATGAAGATAAACAAAAATTATGTAACTGCAGAAATCTTCATAACTGTCCTCTATAAAATAAATGTCGCATGGAATCATTAGTATACCAATGCAATATCGCATATATTGAAGATCCAGACAACATAAAAGTCTATATAGGTTGCACATGCTATGAGTTCAAGTAGAGATTCAATCAACATCAAAGTTCATTTAGGATAAATAAATACCGAAATCAGACGTCACTATAGAAATATTTCTGGCACTTAAAAGAAACCAATAAAACACCTACAGTAAAATGGAAATTAATACGAAAAGCTAAAAATATGTAGGTCATTAAATGACCCATGTCCTTTGTGTATACATGAGAAACTATATATCACTAGGTTTATAAAAAATAAAAATTTACTGAATCAGAGAAATGAAATAGCTATTCTTTGCCGACAGTGTCAAAAATTTTCCTTAAATAATATTTTAAAAAAAGCGTAGTTGGTAATGTACATACTTATACGTAATAATAATTTTTGAATAATTAAAGTAATTCTATGACATTGATTTGTTTTAAAAAGAAATATAATCTATTAGTAATTAAAAGTAAAAATAATATTTTAAAATTGTAGATCAATACAACGTATTCTAATCCAAAACACTTCTTTTAGAAAGAATCTGTATGTATACAAATAGAAATTTAATTCTCAAAAACTTTTTGCCGTTGATAAAAAAAACAGACGACATGCATTGAACCTAACGGTAAACCTACCTAGGTTTCACCTATACGGATCGTCAGGGTCAACTATATATATATATATATATATATATATATATATATATATATATATTCATTTAATCCCCACCGAAATCACTTCATGATACCGAAAGTTAGAAACCAAGATAGCGGAATCTGTTGATGTCCTAAGTTTCTATAATATATATATATATATATATATATATATATATATATATATATATATATAAATAAAAATAAATTATAATTAATGAACCCTTAAGATTGTCTGTTTCCTTATATATATATATATATATATATATGTCAAGGCACGATGTTTGTATAATGTAGGTGGCCATATGTATCCGTTTTAGTTCATGAGTGGCTGCCGTTAGCTGCCATGCTACGGGTTATGATCCATTTATAAAAAATAATTTCTAATTTTTGCTTCTTCACTTAGTTTAAATTCAACGTAGGTAGGTCATATTTGATTGGTTGATCAGAGCAAAGCCCACAAAGCTTATAACATCATTTTTTATCGTAAGAAGAGGTTGTATTTTGATTTTAAATTTAAATATATCGTACAATCACCAGTAATTTACAATCGCCTGTTGAGATTGTTACAGTTTTTTGTGTATATATATATATATATATATATATATAACTAGTGAGCGAGTCAAAATGACTTAAATCTCTTTGTAGTCCACCAACAGAAGGTTAACCAATCATTGTATCCGTCGTGTATAAAGGCGGCCATTTTTGTTTACCCTACCCGAATGACCAGTGCCAACTTGTCAGGCGAAGATGACAGAAGGAAGAACCACGCTCTGCTACTTTGCTGCGATATCCACTGCGAACCTGCACTACGCTTTCCTACTGTCTCCGAAATATTCACTGCTAACCTCTGGATTCTATACTCGAATATGACCGCCATGAATTTGTAACAGAGATGCATTAATACGCATCGAAATACGACTGCAATTGTGTTGCGATTTTTACATGTTTTCGGTGTAATATACTAATATATATATATATATTGAAAATAATTTCCATATCTAATTATCTTATTTTGATGCAAGACAACCTACCAAAAGTTGTTACTTCACATAAACCAAGCAAAATACTGCTTTTAAAACTGAAACTGTTATTGAAATATCAAAATTTATATAAAATTGTATACATCGTTATCCCATATATATATATATATATATATATATATATATATATAATGGGGGCGACACTATTTTTCAGACACTTTATTTTTTCAAGTTTTAGGTAGCCCAGACACACTGTACTGTTTTGGTGTAATGGCAATTACATTTAAAAACTGTTTCAATACTACAAATGGAAAAGCAGAATTCAAATTAAAAGTATTTTTATTTTTTTTATAAATTTTCACATTACACAGGCAACAGTATTTTCGGACATTGCAGAAACAATGCTAATAGTTTATGGCAGCACCCTTTTTTTTCAATGACTTCTAACAGTCTATCTTCATAATGTTCGTATATATTGATAATAACGTCTCTTCGTGTTTCTAGCAGTCTATTTTTAGCATCTTGTATGCGCTGCCACAGTTCAGCCTCTCTGGTTATTTCTGGTCCGTCGTAAACAAGCTCTGCAAGCATTTCAGGCCATTCCAGAGTAGTTATATTTGCTTCACACATCCAATTTTTCACCGATTTGGCCACATGGATGATGCAGTTATCTTGCTGCAAAATAAAATTACTTCCCATTTCTTTTTCTATGAGTGGTAGGGCTCTCTTTTCCAAAAGTTCTCTGTAGCTCAAGCTATTTTGACGTCCTTTTAACCACTCGAGCCACAAGTTTCCATTCGGAAATACCATAACGCAAACCATGACTCCTTCTCCTCCCATCTGTCTCTTGTTGAGAATAACAGGTTCACCTTTTCTCGACCATGTACAACACCCGTCAGGTCCATCGAACTTAAAACGTTTTTCATCAGTAAACATCACTTTCTTGATGTTGACATGCTTTATTATCCATCTTTTGGCGCTTCCCAGCCTTGCCTCCTTGTGTTTTTTCGTTAGTGTAATTCTTTTCTTGATTTTAGCATTTAAGTCCAATTTCGTGTACCTTTCTCTGTCCAGTTCGAACACTGACGTCAAGTTCACACTTCTCCTTTACTTTCTTCCCTGTCACCTTTTCTCCAGCAACCTCGTAACACTTCTCTTCATTCTTCTTTCTGTTCTCTTGGAAATTGTTTTTTTTTTCCGTCCTCTCTTCTTTTTCTTCCGCTCATACTCTGTACTTAGCATGTATTCAACTGTTGACTTCGATAGCTTCATCTCAGCGGCGATCTTTCGGATGCTGAGCCCGTCTTCTCCCTTCTTTTGGTCCACACTGATGACTTCTTTTGAATGCATTCTTCTTCAGGATTTTAATACGTTTTCGCAGTGAATGGTAAAGATACTCAAATGTAATAGTCAGGGTACAATTTACCTGCAGAAAATTTGCATAGTGTAGACGTTCGACGACCAAATCATTAAAAAACCCGGAATTTGTGTCATGTCCGAAAAATAGTGTCGCCTAAGTTGAAGTAAAAATAAAGAAAACATGAAACCAAAGACAAACCCATCAATCAATGTTCATACCATTCATGGACAGTTACTGCTGAACTACATACTCATCAAACACAAAAGTTCTCGGCAGCAAAAAACACCTTTAAGCACACTTTTCAAAGTGTCCCAAAAATAGTGTCGGCTCCCTGTATATATATATATATATACTATAGAGCAAAAAACTTTAAGAAAATATTTCATGTGTGTATATCCATTTTGAATCAGACGCAACCTTGCGCCAGTCCTCTTCAGACCTGGACTGAATTCGTCTAGGAGTCAGGGATTTGGAATTTAATTTAGATAGCAGACGAGAAAAGATAAACCTAACCAAAATGACGTCTCATCCAGATAAAGAGCCTGAGTTGGTGGTAAGGGGAAAGCATGAGGTATATCTCTAAAGGAGATAGGTCGCTGGAATCGACCCCAATATTTACTTTATGTTTCTAAGTTGTGTTATATATATATATATATATATATATATATATATATATATATATATATATATATATATATATATATATGTCAAGGAAAAACTTAATGCATCATCGAAAACCCGGTTATAAATTATAATTTATTTTAATGGGTAAGTTTCTCCTGTGATGTATATCATATTGCTCTGCATACCATATATTGATCTCTCTTTATGGATCTATTTTTATAATATTTTATATTAAAAAGACTTACTTGGATTATCCTTTACACTTGCGGATTTGATATTATTATTCACACACACACACACACACACACACACACATATATATATATATATATATATATATATATGAAGAAATATACTCTTAAGAAGTTCTATATTCATGGGATAAAGTGCTCAATATCAGAGATAGAGCGTGTGTAAATATGAAAGTGAACATAGAAGTCAGCACTTAGAGGCGACAGTCTGTTTCAGTCCTGACGATTGCATCTAGTATGAAACAGACTGTCGCCTCTATGCGTTGACTTCTATGTTCACACACACACACATATATATATATATATATATATATATATATATATATATATATATATATATATATGAAATATTTTTATATATTTTTTTCTTGTAAATTCGTCTTTAATTGAATGACAATCATTAATTTTGTACACACAAAAAATATTAATTATAAAGAAATATCTGCCTAATTTGAAATATCTTAAAAATCATTTTTTTTTTCACTTTTCTTGCTTTTACTAATTTATTTATCTCCCTTTATTTCCATCTTTCCATGTTCCATTTAATCTGGGCGCAAGCTTTTTTGCCTCCTGAATCACGGGTCAGTTTTCGACTTTGGGTATAAAGTAAATAATTCTTTCCCCCCAAGAAAATATTTTCCTTTTACATCAGTTGGCCACGTGTCTTTTAGTGTAGACTTAAGTATAAGAAAGGTGCATTGGAATAATCAAATTTATTAGATGAGTTTAAGTAATGCACCTGGTATTTAAAGTCGGTTTACTGTTTCATTATTGAATTCTTTGTCGATTAATGAAATGCGACTCTATTATTTTGCACTCGAACATTTCTACTAGTTATTATTCTGTAAACGAGATTTGATTATTTATAAGCTGTGAATGATTGTGTTTTCATTAGATACCCTTTTAGAATTAATACTCGACAAATCTATCTATCTATCTATCTATCTATCTGCCTGTTTGTCTGTCTGTCTATCTATCTATTAAAGTGCCTTATTTATCTATATATCACAGTCTGTTTATTCTATATCTGTAAATATCACAGTGTGTTCGCTATCTATCTATCTATCTATCTATCTATCTATCTATCACATTTTGTGTCTTATTTATGCATTTATATATATCACAATCTTTTCGTTATCTATCACTACTAATTCATATGTATGTATGTATATGTTATAATAACATAATGGAATATTCCATACGTAATAAATACTGCGCCTCAAGAGGAAGCAGAGAGTTCAGTCTGAAGTCGGGCGACCGGCTGACCGGCTGATCGGTTGAACTCTCTGCCTTCGGGCGGTGAGGGAACCCGAACGAACCTACGCCGAAGAGAAGAGTATCTTTCGGGGAGGTAAACCGATCCTGAACCCGTTTATACGGGTTCAAAGGGCATATTTTTGGCCGAGCCCACGCTCTCGGAGATCCCACGGTCTCGGAGATCCCACGGGCTCGGAGATCCCACGTTAAACCGGCCTTGTGCCACATGATGCCCTCGTGACTAAATACCGTTCAGTCTGAAGTCGGACGACCGGCTGACCGGCTGATCGGTTGAACTCTCTGCCTTTGGGAGGGGAGGATCCCAAACGAGGCTACGCGGAAGGGCGGAGTCTCTTTCGGGGAGGTAAACCGACCTTGTGCCACATGATACCCACGTGGGGGGTGACTAAATACTGTTCAGTCTGAAGTCTGGAGTGAAGTCCGTCAGAAGTCTGTCAGTCAGTCAGAGCGAGTCAGTCAGTCAGTCGAGTCAAGAGTCGAGTCAGAGGCAGTCCGAAACAGTGTCGCGTTCAGGCAATTACTTCAAGACATTGGAATAGTGGTACTGGTCGAGACTACATTGTTCTCCCTACTAAACCTGATTGTTCGTACTAACACTTTTCTACTTCTCTGTATAATTCTTGTTTGTAATATATCTGTGTTATTCCATATCCGCCTTCGAGTTCTTCTTTATTGGTTCTACCTTGGACTATCACCGTTGTACAAGGAACCGGATCATAACAGTATGTATGTATGTCTCCCACTCTTTCTGTTTATATATATCGGTCTGTTCATATCTATCTATCTATCTATCTATCTATCTATCTATCTATCTATCTATCTGTTCATGCCTGTCTAATGTAAATACACTGTTTACAATTGGAATGCTTTGAAAGTTAGGAAGAATTATTGTCATTAGTTGGAAATTAATCCAAGCATTGCAAATTATATATTTGATAAAATAACTGATATCAAATATTCAAATAAAGTAAATATTTGACAACATGTTTAAATAGTTTTATTCTATAGCCAACTTTTCGTTACCATGGAAAACTAGCTACTTAGAAAGCTTTGAAACTCAGACTATATATATATATGTATGTATGTACGTCTCATTGAATATGACAAACAAGGTGCTTTGAGTTTTTGATACAATTTCTCATGTGATCTTTTCGGTTGATAAATTATATAAAAACTGTCGAATTGTTCTTTTTTCCGAGCGCTTTCGGCTATACATTTACCCATTTTCAAGGTTGAAATATATTAAATGTTAACAAGAAATAGATTGTTGTATGTATGTTTTTATATAATGTCTTCATTTTCAAAACACGGTCAAGATATTGTGTCCATGTTCATAGTTGATATTATTGAGTGTTATTTTTTTTTATTAATAAGGCTTCCGTTATTGTTAGCCTTTTTTTTTACATGTAGACGATGCTATTATATTTCTGTTATCAACAAGTATATTACGAATAGTGTCCAGTAGGTCACCATGAGTATTTAAATGAGACCTAATTGAGCTATAATCAGAAAGATGTAGTGTGAGTCTTTTTGTCAAACATTTTGTAGTATGGCCTATATAATTGTTTACAAATTTTGATTGATCAGCAATGCAATTCCTTAATGGGTATTTATATTTGTAAAATAAATTAAAGGGTTTATAAGCATGTAAAGACAGACCAATTAAACTATGGCGGTAAAATAAACAAAGACTACAAGTTAAGTCATCAATGAGATTAGAACTCACGTTCCATTTGCCTGATGGTGGTGAGATGACGATGCCGATTGAAAAATACAAGCTAAGCTATCAGTGAGACTAGAACTTACGTTCCCTTTGCCTAAAGAAATCCTAATTAAACATTATGCAAAAAATAGATCCGCGCTGTCAACTCGTTGCTATAGATCGACCGCATGAGCGCGAATATATTAACATTAAAATATTTAAGTAAATGCTCTGTTTATAATAAAGAGTATTAATAACATTTATCGGCCTGAATAAAGGTTCGATTCCTGTCGCAGGACGAATATTTTCTATGAAAAATTCTCGGACATGAAGGCCGGTAAATGTTATTAATACTCTTTATTATAAACAGAGCATTTACTTAAATATTTGTATCTATGAAAAAGAATGTATAAACATAAAAATGTCTTAAAATAATTGTCGGGCTTTGTCCATTTCATAATGTGTGACGTCATTTCTTTACATTTGGATACGCTTTGAGCAGATATGAATGTACGTGAGAGATTCTTGGAAGATTGTAGTTTAAAAGGAGTAAAATCGACCTTTTTAACCGGACGAATCGATGTGTGGCTCAATCGGTTAATGCACGTCAGGTTATATGACGGTTCCGTATATGATACAGGTTCGATTCCTGTCAGAGGATGTATACTTTCTATGAAATTTTCTCAGACATTCAGGCCGGTAAATGTTATTAATACTGTTTATTATAAACAGAGCATTTACTTAAATATTTGTATCTATAAAAAGAATATATAAACAAAAAATGACTTTATATATATATAAATAAAAAGAAAGAACAGTAAGATATGTAATCTGGTGTTCTTATAGATATTTTTATTTTTACAAAATAGTGCTCAATGTAAATTTACAGAGCATTCACATTATAAATTAATTGATTTAAAATATGTTTTTTCCGCTACACATTTCTAACCATGTTTCAAAAATGGAAGCTAAAAGCTTCAAATTTAATTTTGTAATTAAATTAAAGACATTAGTTCCGTTTCATCCTCAAGCGAATTTGGAGTAACTTTTAAAATTACTGGGTTTTAAAGGCACAGCAAAAAATCATAATTCACGTTTCCAAGGATACAGAGAAATCCATTCATCTAGAAAAGGGGTGGTTGCGTGTTCATTATCGCTGTATTTTGATGTATCAGTTATTAGTTACGTTTGAAGAAGGGTTTTCGTTTAAGTAGGGGTAGGGATGTATTTTTCAACAAATTCTGACATCCGTTAAATGCATGTCGTCTGGATTTTATTTTTTTAATTTATTGTTAACGGCAAAAATTCTTACAGCATTTTTTTCTATTTGTATACTTAAAGATTTGGGGGGCGGGGCGGTGATGTTTAGATTAGAATGCTTTTTATTTAACTACGATTTAAAAAAAATATTTTCACTTTTAATTTTTAATATACTATATTTCTTTTTAGAACAAGTAAATGTATTAGAATCACTTACAGTATGTAGAATTATTTTCACATCAAGTATAAGTATGTATATTACTAAGTCACAAATTTAAAAAAAAATTATATTTAAATATTATTTAAGTAAAATTTATGACAATAACGGCAAAAATAGCTAATTAATTTCTCTGATTTAGTAAACTTATATATATATATATATATATGTGTGTGTGTGTGTGTGTGTGTGTGTGTGTGTGTGTGTGTAAGAAAGATTATCCAAATAAAAATAATTACAAATTGCTTTCATAAATTAGATTTAAAGATGTTACTGTAACTATTTTTACAATATTAAAAAAGTACGATTGGTCGGGTAAATAAACTATTATAATTTAAAATATTTTTTTAATATGTTCTCTATAAATGTGTTAATAAATATGGTATTTAACTTATATTAAATCCCAAAACTATTTGTTTAAAAAAAGAAAAATTAAATATTTAAATTGATAGCAAACATCAAATTAATTTATTCGTTTTTTTTAGATATCTAAATTACTATCAAGCATTAAAATCTATTCTTTACATAAATTGCTAAAACCCAATTACAACCTCTTTCTCTTTACTTCCCTCTCTCTCTTCTTTTTTTTCCTTTTTCTTTTTTCCCTTCTCCCCCCCCCATTTCAATATATCACTTCCGTTAAGTTAACCGTCTAAATAGGTCAAGGTCTGGTCGCTCCTTCTCCCCCAATACAAAGTATACTTGAGTGATATATGAAATTAATCCCTCCCTATACTCTACCATGTCTCTTTAACTACTCCTTTTACACTCTCTGTTAAATTACAAAAACTTACACAACCCATCAATTTTAATTTCATTTTTCGTTTCATTTCATTTTTGGAAGTGCTATCTGATGATCCGGCATCCTTTACAAGGGCTCTGGTGAAATAAATTATTATAATGGTACCTTAAAGTGGTCTGTTTTTCTTTTAAATATTAGCTCTGTATTTACATTGAGCTCTCAGGATTTCATCCTCCTTGGGATTACCCATACGGATTACCAAGTTCTTCATAACTTAACTATATGTATATATATATATACAAACAAGTCAGATTAAAAAGCACTGACATGGTTTGGCTGTTTAACTTTTTATCATATTTTTCCAATTTTTTGATAAGGCGTTGCTCGAAGTTTTGTATGAATAGTCCGATGTTGATATTATGTTTTTTTTTTTTTTTTTGTTCAAGTACTTTCGAATCTCGCAGAACGAATATGGTGTCTGTGTGGTAGAATTCTTCTGTCTACATCATAGTATTTGTGGGCAGTAACACTGAATTGAAAGACCTGACCAACAAACTGGTTGAAAGAGCCAGTGCATATGGAATGGAACGCAGCACAAAGAAATTCAAAGTGATGGTAAATAGCCCAATCAACACCAGCGTCACTACGGACGGCGAATCACTGAAGGATGTGATCAGCTTCAAATACTTGGGTGCCATCAAAACATGGCAGCTGCGACACAGAAAACCGCACACGGATCGTCACAGCCACAACAGCGATGGCCAGGTAGGGAAGGATATGGAAGAGCAATATTTTCTATACCAAGTTCAAGCTCTACAAATCACTGGTCGTATCCATCCTCCTCTACGGATGTAAGATTTGAACATCCCTCTTTCATGCAGGAAAAAAAAACGATTCAGGTTATATATATATATATATATATATATATATATATATATATATATATATATATATATATTCGGGTTTGTAAACCCGACAGCTTTATGGAAAACGTCTAGCTGGCGTATATGGTACCTGTATGGAGTCCACGACTCTGAACCGTACAAAAGGATGGCAAGTACAACAGCTCTGTAGAGTCGTGGACTCCATACAGGTACCATATACGCCAGCTAGACGTTTTCCATAAAAGCTGTCTGCTTGCAATCTGTGGAGTTAAGCTTCAAGATAGGACATCTAACGTAGACCTGTTTAACAGGTGTAATATTGGAGGAATCGAGACTTTTATCATACAGTCTCAGTTACGGTGGACTGGTCATGTCTTGAGAATGTCTGATGGCAGGATACCCAAGATTCTAATACACAGCCAGTTAGATCAGGGCTACATGAATGTAGAACGCCCATGGCTAAGATACAATGACAAGCTGAAAAACAACTTGTCAGCAGTCAATATACCACATGACGCCCTTGAGCGCTTAGCCTTGGAGCGGGTAGAATGGAGATCAACGTGTTTTAGTGGACTCAGCAATTTTCAATCTGCTTGTCTGAATCATCTTCAAGAAGCGAGAGCAAGATCTAAAAGGTCAACCAATCTAACAGTGATCTCATCTGACAATATTTGCTCCATATGTGGCCTCCTTTGTAAATCACTAGCGGGTCTTAAATGCCACTTAAGATTAGCGCATAAACTTTCATAACTGAATCAATAAGCTGGCAGATCCTCATACGTCGAAACCGACGAGAGTGTCCATTATTATATATATATATATATATATATATATATATAAATATATATATATATGCAAAGCTCTTATATGACTGTGTCACTGACGTGTTTATTCAAAAATAAATGCGTACAAATTCACATTCCTCTGCCAGGAGGTGATAGCTTAGGGGAAAATTAGTCGGGTTTCGATCCTGGCTTGAGGCAATCGGATGTCTAACCACACTGATGAGCTGTGATACAGCGTAACAGTCTGTCTGCGGATGACAGTATATATATATATATATATATATATATATATATATATATATATATATATATACACAAATAAGCTATTTTAAAAAGCACTGACATGTTCAGCATATTTAACGTTTTATCATATTTTTCCAATTTTGGGATAAGGAGTTGCTTATTGTGCTCTAAGTTTTGTATAAACAGTCCAAAGTTCATATATTATTTTGTTGTTCAAGTACCAATGTGTGGTGTTTCGAATTCTTTGGGCCACATCCTGTTATTCTTCGGAGAACTGGAAATTTGAAATGGTCTAACGTGGCATCATGTGTAATTGTTATCGGACAGGGAACCGCACAAAAAATAATGCGATTTATTTTATTTTCAAAAATTATTTCTAATACTTATATACTATATGCGCACATGAGTTATATCATATGTACTTCGAATTCCAGTCAAATCCATTACATTCCCTTACATGCTAATAGCCTTGGTAAAGCTATGAATCCTCTTCTTCTCTCCCGCCCCCGTCATCTATGGGTAAATAGCAGGACAGACTTGGTACTATAGCCTTGGATGGCAACTGGTCTGCCGCAGAAAAAAACAGCAACCAACTGCAGCGAAAAATCTGCCTCGTCAGTCTTGTCTCGAAAGATACATGATTTCCTAAGCGTGTAGCACACAATTGATTGACTTTAAGACAGGAGTTAGCTAGTAATATTTTGTCTTACGTGGATAGTTATATTTTGGTCGTTTCCTAGGAACTGAGCTGCTTGACAGCTGCTTGATCATATGTCAAATACCACGCTAGAGTCCACCATATATATATATATATAAACAAAAAAAAAAACAACACATTATTAAGTTTCTAAATAATAAAAATCTATTAAACAATAGACATGAGTTAACGGTTTTTAGCCGACATCATCAAATTGTTGCATTGAATAATTAGCATAAAAACAAATAAACAATAAAATAATTTTTATAATCCATAGCCCTAATAAATATTATGAAGTCGTCAAAAAACAAATGTTACGGCAGTTTTTTTATATACACAAAACCCTTTCAGAAAAAAATAAAAAATAAATAAATCTCCATAGACACGTAAACCAGACTAGGCGAAATCATCTTCCGTTTTAAATTTAGACACCCCAACCTTACCCTGACTTGACATCTATGAATGTAATTCTATACTGATACAAATTATTAACACCCTAAACCCCTTCCTATTTAAACAATCGCTCTAGCCGTTACCATGGAAATTTTGAATTCAATAAAGAATATGCTATTAAAACACGTAAATTTCAGAAATAAGTTATTCCAAAAAAAAAAAAAAAATTTCGCTTGAAGATGGAACAGAGCTTACTTTAATTCAATTTAATTCAAATAATTATATTGAAGTTTTCGGCTCTTGTTTTGAAACTTGAGACCTCTTATGTAACATGTTGGAATCATATTTTTAAATAAATAATTATATATATACAGTAGCGTCCAAAACTAAGGGACAAAATTTTAAAACCTAATATTTGTTAGAAATAACAAATTTGAAAAGCTGAAATTTTGACAACTGGTAGTCGTTATCATCCATAATAACATACTAAAATTTGAATCATTTTCAAAGGATAGAAAAAGAATTATAACAATTATTTATTTATTTTCAAATTTGGAACGTCCAAAAGTAAGGGACAAAATTGAGAAAAACAATGTAAACGGCAAAAAAACAATAAAAAAACATGTACAATCAATATTTAGTAAATGAGCCCTTGCTCTCAATGACAGCTGCACATCTTCGACTACAAGAACGAATCAGTTCTTGACAATCCTCGATACTAATTTTAAGACCATTCTTCTTGAAGCTTCACCCACAAATCCTCCGTGTTAGTGGGATTTCTTTCCATAACTTTCCCTCGTAAGGTCTTCCAAAGATTTTCTATTGGATTTAAGTCAGGACTTTGCGGTGGCCAATCCATAATTTCCAAATCTTGCTCGCTAAGGTAACTCATTACCACCTTTGCCTTGTGACATGGGGCATTATCTTGCATAAAGGTAGCCCTATCGAAACCTGAATTCTGTATGATTGGCACAACATGATCTTGAACAATGTTTTTATAGATCTGCGCGTTTACACGAGTTTGTAACCGGACAAGAGGCGTTGTACCTTGGCTGAAAACATTCCAAATACCATGACGCTTCCGCCCCCCAAACTTGACAGTTTTTCTTAGTACACCTTGCACTTAATCTTTCACCAATACGTCTCTTTACATTGTTTTTCCATCATTTCCAAATAAATTAAACTTGCTTTCATCACTGAAAAATACTTTTGCCCAATTTTCATATGTCCAAATTACATACCTGTTAGCAAACTCTAATCACTTCTTATTCTTCGAACTAACAAGTGGTTTCTTCCCTGGGGTTCGATTAAACAGCCCTATTTCTTGCAGTCGTCTACAAACAGTCTGTCTTGACACATTAACACATGAGGTACTATTCATAAACCTTTTAATTTCTGTGCAAGACTTAAAACGGTCCTTTAATGACATACGCTGCATTATTCGATCTTCTCTTGCCGAAGTTTTGCGGGGTCTGCCGGTTTTAAAAGCACTAAATATTTTGTCAGTATCATTGTAGGATTTAACAACCCTGCCTACAACACTCTTGGAACGTTTCACTTTCTCTGAAATCTCTCTAATGGTGTGCTTTTCCTTGTGTAGCTTCACAATAGCTTGTCTCACAGAGTAATCAAGTTTTTGGCGTTTCGCCGTGGTGCCGGCTGATGCAACGTTTACAAATGACTAAGTAAGACTTATTCTTTAGAGGAAATCAAAACATTTGAATATAGCATACTGTTTACATTGTTTTTCTCAATTTTGTCCCTTACTTTTGGACGATCCTATTTTGAAAATAATTGTTATAATTCTTTTTCTATCCTTTGCAAATAATTCAAATTTTAGTGTGTTATATGGATGATAACGACTACCAGTTGTCAAAATTTCAGCTTTTCACAGTTGTTATTTCTAACAAATATTAGGTTTTAAAATTTTGGACGCTATATATATATATATATATATATATATATATATATATATATTATATATATATATGTTTCCCCTAAACGGAAAGAAAAAATTATTGACCGAGAAGACACTTCTACCGTTAGATTAAATTTATAAATTCTTTCTCTTAAAAATTTTACAGGAAAATACGTTTCTCAAGTCTAGCAGGTTTTATCGTTCTTACCAGTACTAATGGGGGTTTCCTTCCGAAACTTTTATTTGAAGTAGTGCAGAATATTAACGTAATTATTATGTCATTTTTACTTTGAGACACATGTGCTAGCCATTTTAGTTGTATCTCCTCTTGGTAGTCCTGAATTCATGTGGTTTCTCTTATTTAGTAGTTATTTGTCTGAAGGTTCACAGAAGGATGACCTTTGCCAAAATCCACAGGCTTCACTCGCTCAAAGCCTTTTATCACCATTGATTGTAGAAAAAGGTTGGATATGGCTTAGACTTTCGATATTTCTGAACGGATTTGATGCCATACATGACACCCATCTCGATCTGGCGAGGCTATTTAAGAATATGATTCGAATTTTTAGGTTGATATTTTGGTTTTGTAGCAATTAGCGGTACTATTTGAAATTACTCCTGGTGCAAGAAGAGATCGGAAGTTGTGAAGAGCTATGATCACCCACCTTGAACGACATGATACATAAAATAATAAAATTAGACATTAGACTTAACACTTTGCCACCGACTTTCGAAGGAAATATATAGAAGAGGAGAATGATTTACAAGGACAATCAGTTTAGATAACATCGCTATATTAAGAAGATTTTGTTGTAAAAAAAAAAAGGTGTGAAGATATTAAATAGTAATAGTAACAATAAACGTTTCCTTCCAAGAAAATATTTGGCATTCATTGATCGAGAAGTCAGTACTGCTTTCAGTTGAAATTTATAAAATCTTCCTCTTAAAACAATTTTTCAGGAAAACAGGTTTCTCACGTCCAGTAGCTGTTATCGATCTTTACAGTACTAAGGGTTTTCCTTCCTGACCTTCTTTTGAAGTGGTATGGAATGTTAATATCTTGATTATGTCATTATTTTTTATTGCTATCCTTTTTAGTTGTTGCTGCTGTTGGTAGTCCTCCAGTGATGTGGTTTCTGTTATTTGGTACAGTTCTTCGTTTGTGAATCTGTAGCGTTAGTCCACAATGTTCAAAGAAGTATGGACATTTCAAGGCCCTCGGGTTTCACTCACTCAAGGCCATTTTTCACGATCAATCTTAGGAAGCTGTTGTGTCCAGCTGTCAGTTTAGATATCTCTGAACAGGTTTTAGTACCAAGCATGACATGCATATGAAAGTCTCGATCTGATGAGGCTATTTAAGAACATGGCTCGAGTTTTCAGGCTAGGGTTTCGGTTTTGTAGCAATTAGCAAGGTTGCGCAACCAAATCTTTGTTCAGCTTCTTTTCCTCCTATATTAAATTTATTATAACAGATCCATACACCGATGCGTTTAGTAATTACTAAAGCATTTATAATCTGATTGAGAGTAAATGATAATCACAATATTAGCCGTTTCCCTACAAGGAAACATTTGGCATTCATTGACCGAGAAGCCAGCATTGCATTTGGTTGAAATTTATAAAATATTTCTCTTAAAACAATGTTTTAGGAAAATAGGTTTCTCAAGTCCAGTAGCTGTTATCATTCTTTCCCATATTGATGGGGTTTCCTTCCTAACCTTTTATTTGAAGTAGTGTGCAACGTCAACAATTTGATTATGTCATTATTTTCTCTTCCAGTTACATATGCTATCCATTTCAGTTGTTGCTGCTGTTGAAAGTCCTTAAGTGATGTACTTTCTGTTATTTGTTAATGTTATATCTCTTTCTAATATTGATGGGGGTTTCCTTCCTAACCTTTTATTTGAAGTAGTGTGGAATGTCAACATTTTGATTATGTCATTATTTTCTGTTCAGGTTACATCTGCTATCCTTTTTAGTTATTGCTGCTGTTGGTAGTCCTCATGCGATGTTTATGTTATTTTGTACAATTCTTTGTTTGTGATTCTATAGCGCCAATCAAAGAAGGGTGATCTTTGCCATGAACCTCAGGCTTTACTCGCTGAAAGCGTTTTTTTATCATTGGAAACGATTGTTTCCAGCTGACAGTTTAGATTTTTATGGACAGGTTTATTGGAATAACGAGATACGTCTTATGAAATAAGAATTTTTTTTATAACCGGTGAAAAGCGTGTTGAACTGCTATTTGATACTGCCTACCAATATGGTAGTGAATGCTGGACAATTTCCTCCCAGAGGTTCCAAAATGACAGAGGTGTGTTCCTACAGATTCGGAGAATACCGGGGACTGGACAGTCGAGCAACGAGGAAGTCTTAAAGAAAAAGGGAACTAGAACGACACTTGAGATACATTATGAGGAGAGAAGGCTTCTAAAATTTAACACTCACATGGTATGTTGAAGGGAAACATCGATTAATCTACCTAATGAGCAGGGACAAAAAGTGATGGTAACGAGATAAACGTTGCTAATATCTACAAGAGACAGGAGGTTGTGGAGAGCTATGATCGTCCAAATTCTGAAGGGAACAAAAAGAAAGATCCTAAGCGTGACAATCAGTAGTATCATTCGCAGTAGGAGGCAGAACAGGTTAAAACTGAGTTATACACTCAGAATGGTCTCACGGGACATTAGCCTAGTGGATTAAGGCTTTAGTTTGTGAATTTGGTGAGATATTTATTCTGAGTTCAATATCTGTCCGGTGAATGCAGATAAGTTTCTTAGTGGTTCGTATTTTCTCTTTTCACTACTACAGAATAAGCACGTCATTATTATCTCCATTGAGAAATCATTTTACGTCTGGAGGCTGAAGATCCCTGTGTAACAAGGCATATTGTTTATATCACAATTTCCATTCGTTGCAAAGACCGGTTCATTCATTCTTTGGGATAATTAAATTAGCAATTGAGAATGAAAGGTAGGACGACGTCACCCTATGAGAAAGTAAATTAACTGTGGCTATAGCCGAACGGCGCGGGTCATTTGCACAGATCTCCGGAAATAACTCGAGCAGCAACAGATAAATATTGTTGTGGATATTGATTCTAT
Source organism: Acanthosepion pharaonis (assembly GCA_903632075.3). NCBI lineage: Eukaryota > Metazoa > Mollusca > Cephalopoda > Sepiida > Sepiidae > Acanthosepion > Acanthosepion pharaonis. The sequence goes on along the minus strand of CAHIKZ030001114.1, from coordinate 2,646,545 downwards.
TAGATGACTAATACTGATGTCAGCAAATTTTATATGAGTTTGTCAATATGGCGGATGTTAAGTATAACAACGCTGGGGAGAGTGAAAAGAGAGAGAGAGAGAGATAATATTTCTAGATTCGCTGGAGAGAAAGTTGATCACCACTGTTAACTTAAGTCCCTGTCCGTCCATTTACGATTTGACATCTCAGAAGAATTAGCCCCGAAATATAGTTAGATTAAAGTCCAATTGCAACAATTCTGTAGATTTGTCACAAAAATAGGATCATTTCTCATAAATATACATATGCTTGCACAAATATAACCAATATCTATCTATTTAGCTATATATATATATATATGTATATATATATATATAAAGGACAGTGAGATATATAACCCGGTGTTCTTATTGATATTTTTTTATTTTTACAAAAGCGTGCTCATTGTAAATTTACAGAGCATAAATATTATAAATTAACTGATTTAAAATATGGTTTCTTCGCTACACAGTAATAACCATGTTTCAAAAACTGAAGCTAAAAACTTCAAATTTAATTTTATAATTAAATTAAAAGCATTAGTTCTGAGATGGTACTTCTTCAATTGATGATAGATAACTTGTGATAAAAATGATTTATTAGGGAAATTTAAAAATAAATCTTCGCCTCTTTTCGTAAGTTTAATTGGTTGGTCTAGACATACCCATAAATATATTTTTAATTCAGACCTATTCTCCTTTTAACTTTATATATATATATATATATATATATATATATATATATATATATATATATATATATATATATATAAAAAAAAGAAGAACAGTAAGATATATAATCCGGTGTTCTTATAGATATTTTTATTTTACAAAATAGTGTTTAAATCAATTAATTTATTATATATATATATATATATATATATATATATATATATATATATATATATATATATATGTATATGTGTGTGTGTGTGTGTGTGTGTGTGTGTGTGTGTGTAAATACCAATGGTTATCAGAGTTCTAGGTCAAAATTTTCTCCTTGCGATCCCAAGTTACTACCAATTCCTCCTCCATACTGAGACATTCTTTAATAATTGTTTCATCATTATATTTTCCCAGTGGAAGCTTATTGAATTGTTTTATTAACAATTTGGAAGTCAAATGAAAAAAGAAGAATTGTTTACATAATAAACCTCTATTAATTTAGTCAAAGGTGACAAGTAGCCATAATGCCAACAACAGGCAGACTAGGTTTAAGACTTAAAATTATACACTCAGGATTGTCCCATGTTAAAATAGCCTAGTGGATTAAAGCGTCAATACACCTTTGGTCGAGTACTGCAGACTTGGATTTAGTGGAAACAGGCGAGCAATAACTGAGCAGTCGTAAAAAGAACTAGATGATTAATTCCTAGTAGGTGGTTAGTGGAATAAATGAAGTTTGAAATTCCTTGAAGCACCTGATGAAGGAGGGCATAACGGCCGAAACGTCGTGGTGATAACAACAAAGTTGAGGACGATAGCCAGCCTCCAAATAATGTAAATAACTCCACATGCTAGAAATTCAGACATAAATTATGTTAAAAAATGCTTATTTCAATGAATGAACTGATGTAACGTTAATTCCTTACCTTGTTAAATTTCTCTAAATCAAAAAAAAAAAAAAAAGTAATTCTCACCTTAGTAGCCAAGTGGATCTCATTTGATAAATACTTAGTGCAAAACATATCCGATGCATTGCAAAGCGCTTACTTTTATGTTTTTATATTACCACGCCCAAAAGGTGATCATATCTCTCACCAGGTGCGTTTACTTTCTCTGCAAATCACCACGATTTCATCAAAAACATAGCGAGGTGCTTTGTCTTTGCTTCCTCATGGTCCTCCCCCTTGGCTAGAGGGCCCGGTCTACCTTGTTATTTAACTCAAAGAATTTGAGGGAGAAATGCATTCATGCCTTTCTCAGATGCATTAGCGCAAATTAAGAGCATTAGACCAGACCACAATTTGAATTCGGCTCGCCATATCCACTTTCCGCGTTGATAACCATCACACTACCCGCACATACGTATCTGGGATGGAGATGCCCAATCAACACATTCCAGCCTCGACAGAGTATTGAAGTCGTTTATGCGTCCTTTTGGTTGATGAATCATTTTCCACCATGCAACACTTTTTTTACGCAGGCGAAACGTAGCTAGCATCTCGCTACTAGATCGTTATTTTCATGTCAAAGGCTCAGACGAACCAGATTCTTTATTGCAAACAGTCCAGAAGTTTACAACTAAGATCCGCCATACCATGTACACAGAATCTACTCATCTTAATCGTATTCCATTAGTAAGGAGGAAGTTCCACTCAGATAACTACTTCTTCCCTAGGAGTCTTTCGTTGTGGAAACGAAACATTTCTCTTTCATTGGCTTGCCTTAATAAAGTCGGAAGCCGAAACGCATCGGCAAGAAATAAGAATTTTTTCCAGTTGTCATTTTTAAACAAAGTTATCATTATTTTCAGAATTATTTCTGGGAAATTTCACTATATTAAGATCTACAAAGATCTGGCAAAAGAGAAAAGTAACATTATGAATGTTATAAACCTTATTCTGTCAGTTCATAATAATAATCCATGCATTTCTAGGATAAAATAATTGGCTTTTCACTAACATTATTAGCTGCTTTGGAAGTCAGGTCATTCTACGGGTGTTACTGGTACCAGATAACTCAATAGTACCTGCTGTGTGGTCGGGTCATCACTGACTGAACCGGATCTACAACAAGTTTTGTTTTTATGAAGGGTATGGCTAGACACACAGAAAGATGAAAAATCAGACATTTTCGGTAACAGTTTGCACCATACACAGGCAGCTTTTTTATTGGAGGGGCTAAAATTCATCCATTTTCGGTGACTCTAACCCTTCTGTTCGGCTTACATTCTTACGATATGTTTGGTTAACCATAACGATACAGGTTTAGCTCGCCTCCCTCTTTCTTTCTGTTGCTATATGAAGATAAGAACATCATTTATCCTTTGACCAGCTTAAAATCTACAAATACCTTATATAAATGAAGAATTGACAATGTTCGTACATTGCCTTTCCAACGACAGCCATTTTGTCTCATACGTATCTATACCTTAGATATTGCGGATGTCTTCCTTATTTGAAGAACATGATAAGAAAAAAGGACACTATACTTGAACATATATGGTATCTAAAATACATGCGTAAATAGATAAAGTATTTAAAATAGTATCTATTAATTTATATAGTTCTTCTAACATGCCGTGTAACTTCAGAAAGTATTTGATCAGGGCTCTCCACAATTTCATATTCTTTGTAGCTCAAAAGAAATTTTGTCTTTTTGTTACCTCTTCTAGAAGTTGTTTCGCTATACATCTGCTCAATCTCGCTAGGTAGGTCATGCTTTCTTTACCTTTCATCGCTCCTTATTTTGAATTCATTACCATTTCCTCTAAAACTTCGTTCGGTTTGTACTATTCTCAGCATCTTTCTGTAGAGCAACGTTTATTTCGCTTAATGAAGAATTAACAGTATGTTTTTCCTTTCTCCAATTTGCATTTATCTTCGGTCGCACGTGTTTATATCGCTGAGATATTGCTTTTTCCATGGCAACCCTTTTTGTCTGATACGTACCTATAACTTGTAACTTCAGGACGTATGCGATCATGGCTCTCCACAATTTCATATTCTTTGTAGCTCTTAATAAATTTTCTCTTTTTGTTATGTCCTCTAAAAGTTGTTCCGCCATACATTTGCTCAATCTCGCTAGGTAGGTTATGCTTTGTTTTCCTTTCATCTTTCTTGATTTCAATTTTAAGTCATTGTTTTCCTTTCATCTTTCTTAATTTCGATCTTAAGTCATTACCATTTTCTCTAAAACTTCGTCGTTGCTCACAAGTTCGGTTTGTACTATTCTCAGCATCTTTCTGTAGAGCCATGTTCATTTTGCTTAATGAAGAATTAACACTATGTTTTTCCTTTCCCCAATTTGCATTCATCTTCGGTCGCACGTGTTTATATCGCTGAGGTATTGCTTTTCCAATGGCACCTCTTTTTGCCTGATACGCATCTATAGCGTATATGTTTCAGTTCCTTATTCCTTCTTTCTCTGTTTATTTAGTCTTATTTTTTTTATATTCTTTACATTTACTGATATTATTCTATCTTATATATCTCTGTTATATACTCTTAAACTATTTTGGCAACATGCACCGTAATATATGATAAATGATGATTGCACAAGATGAAATACCAAATAAATTAGTAGCTTTGTTTACGGTATACAGTAATATTATCAATAGCAATCAATAAAATTGAGAAGCATTATATAAGCATATCCTCATATATATATATATATATATATATATATATATATATATATATATATATATATATATATATATCAGACACAAAGTATTGAGGTATGTGCTACAGTAATCAATTATTTACGATGCAACAATGAAAACTTCTTTTACTGAACATTTTTTCGCTGTCATCAAAGCTCCTTACAATTACGGTTCATGTAGTTCCTTTTGCCCCGGGGATGTTGTGGTTACCCCGTTCCTCCTCCCAGAATTTAAAGAGGCAAGACCTAAGTAGGTAGTAAGTGGTTTGAATTTAGAGTATTTCCTTCTCCTAGACCAGTTGTTGTCCAAGGCTATAGAACCTACTAAATCCTGCAATTTACCCATAATTGGCGAAGTGGGGGAGAGAGGAAAAGAGGCGTAAATTCAATGCAATGAACTCGACTGGAATTCGAACTCGGCTCTCCGATTCCACAATTTGAGCCGTAATCCATTGCTCTACCGTGCTTCGACGAATAAGTATTAAGTACACAGGAATAAATTATTTACAATATAATTTGCTGTCCGTGATGAAAGGGAAAGCTTAGGCTACGTAGGGGCCTGCCCAGGGTAAAGGAGCTACCGTAGTCAGGCATGAACGAAAACAAAAGTACGGTATCTAAATCTCCGTATCAGATATTTTACGGTACGTGTTTTTTTTTTATCTCATCAATTTCGGGTAGCTACAAAAACGATGAAGACCATTTATTTGCTATAGAATATGTCCAAGATGATATTGGTCTGTTCCTTCAGACAAGCACTGTTCCCATTTCAACTGTTTAAAGACAGAAATCGATGAAAAACTTGGGAAAGTTGTTGTCATCCATTAGCTCAAGGGCAGACCCCACATCTCTTTGCAGTCCTGCCAGAAATTGGTACAGTTTGGCTGACGTGTCCGGTTTTATTTATATTCCTCTGTAAATAAAAGAATCGAAGACATTAATGTAAGGACTACATATATCGGATGTTCTAATAAATTGGACTGATTTTAATTGTGAACTTAAGTCTTTGGCAATTTCAACCATGGAAAGATCAAACAATGTGTTAAAGTTATCGAAGCCTATTACGAAAATTCACGTTCAAATTCATAAATATACAGCCCAATAATTCCGCTAGCAAAACAGTAACCTTTGTGGATGAAGTGGCTTTTCAACAATCTTCGTTGGATTTTTATCAGTCCAAATGCGACAATTCTGTTTATTAACGAATCCACCAAAATGAAAATGGGCTTCATCACTAAAGAGGATTTTTTTTGCGAAAAATCTTAATTGGCTTGTCTTTGCTTGTGCACCCAACTGACGAATGTAGAGTGCTCCAAATGGTCAGAAGGTTTCAGTTCTTGTGTCAATTGAATTTTGTCAGCGTGTAAAGACAAGTCTTTTATCAAAATTCGATGTGGAGAGGTTCAATTCCTGCTCTCGATGGCGAATAAAGGTGTCTGGATTTTCGGCCACATTCTCATGCACTGCAGCAATGTTTTCAGCTGAACGCCATAAACGAGCACGCAATGGTGTTTTCACATCTGCCACCGACCCAATTTGTTTGAATTTACGAACAATGTTTCCAGTTGCACTCTTGAAACTATAATGTTATTTGATTGTTAATCATTCCATGGTTAAAATTGCCAAAGACTTAAGTCGTTAAATCTGAAAGAAAAAGAAAAAAAAATCATTAGACGGTTAAACTTAATTCATATTTAAAATCGGTCCAAGTTATTGGAACACCTATAGAAAGAGTTGAAGTAGCCATGTTGAGAGAATATTAAGATTAACCGAAGATGACTATGGAAAGTTATAAGATTTAATTTAAATTCTGTCATTCTGGAAAAATACTAATATACAAGGTAACAAGAAAGAATTAATTCTTGAACTTCCGAAAATCAAACGTCAGCAAGCGATTATGACAATACCAGACCTTTTGAAAGATGCAGAAAAGAAATGCATAAAGAATCAGTGCAGTTATTAACCCAGTGTATTAGAAAAGTAATGTTATCTGAAAGCTTCAGGCTTGGAAACGTGATTCTATTCGATAAGAAAAAAATAATGAAGACATTGGAAACTGTCATTCTGTTGTAACCTGGCGAAGGTTACTGAATAAAATAATCACACGAAGGTTCGTAATGAGCGATAATACTTAGGACAAGAACAACACATATAAGATTTGCCAGCGGCTCGTAGAAGAAGCAGGCATCATCTAGAAGTGAGTCAAGTGAATTCCACAATGAATCTCCAACTATAGGATATCTATCAACCACCCCACATGGTCAGATGTAGCACAAGGCCAAATTTAATGTGGGGTATCCGAGCCTGCAGGCTCAACCAAAAATTCCCTGTAGATCCAATATAAAATGTGGTCAGGTAGCAGTTTCTGAGATGAGACTGCTCTTCAACATAGCTTTGTCTGGGGGATCCTCTCTGTCTGGAGGCAGAGAGTTTGACCAGCACAGCTGGAGATGAATCTCCAACTGCAGACCAACATACAGTATTTACTACTGTAAATATGTGAATGGGGACATACTCATTATCGTCCGTAAGTATGCTACAACATATTCTATCGCATTAATATCAACGTATAAAAAACTATTCACAAAAGGACAATGAGTATAGTTAGAATTTCAGTTTTGCGTTTTCCGTGTTCTGTTAATACGCTTCTCGCATATCAAAATTGCGCTACCTGTTTGATTTCTTTATCTTCAATGTGCAATTTCCATGTTGGGCTGTTCCTTCAGACAATCCCTATTCAAGTTCGACCGTTTAAAGACAGCAATTGATGAAAAACGTGGGAAAGGTACCGCCGTCCATCAGCTCAACGACAGACCCCACATCTCTTGGCAGTCCCGCCAGAAATTGGTACAGTTTGGCTGACGTGTCCAGTTTTATTAATATTCTTCTGTAAGGACAGGAAAGACATTTTCAAAAGGACAATGAATATAATTCCTGAAAGAATATTTAAAAAATGACACATTTCAGATATAGCCGAAATATTGTAAAAAATAGCAACCTAAATGAGGGATACTTCTACGTAGTGTAATGATTAGCAAACTTGTCTCGCTAGAACCATTACCACTGAATGGTAAGTTCGATCTTTACTTGTTTCACAGCTAAGCTACCTTTAGAAAATCACTCTAACAACCTACACGAAGAAAATATTCCAAATAGAGCAATGCATAACAATAATTCACCTAACCTTCCTGTCTGTGAAAAGGACGGTTTTTCCCATGACATCGCTTCTATTTTAATTGCTTTCTCTCCTCGGCAATATTTATTGTTTTAAAAAAAAAGATGTTTAGAATTGGAATAAAACCTAAACATATGAAAGTGAATTTATACTTTTCGTTGTTCTTGAGAATTGACAACAAATATAATATACACTATTTATTTAATAGTTTACTTATTTACACTAGTGATTATATATATATATATATATATATATATATATATATATATATATATATATATATATATATATATATATATATATATATATATATATATATATATGTTATTATTTATATATATATCATTTACTTATCGTGTAATATTATATTTTATATGTGCATTTTATTTCAGAGTGGAGTAATGGATAGCAGCTCGGATTGAGAAATCGGAGAGCCGAGTTCGAATTCCGGTTGAATCCATTACATTCACTTAAATCCTAATACCTTTGGGAAAGGCCTGAATCCTCTTCTTCTCTCCACGCTCCCGCAGTAAAAAAATGGCAAACTACTGCGGGAAAAAATCTGCCTTGTCAGTCATGTATCGATACATGATAGACTAAGCGTGTGGCACATAACTGTTTGATTATATTATTTTTATTATTGGAAATATATATTTCTTTATAGATTGGTAAATGATAACTATTGCAATGCATTAGTTCCAATTGTATTAGTTTTTAGAATGTTGTAAATATAAAATTATTCTTAAATTAAACTGCAAATAAACAATCTAATAAATAAATATTATTTAATATTATTGTTGTAAATTCTTAGGGATAAAATAAAATGTATAAATTCGCTTTCATTATATATTTAGCTTTTATTCCAGTTCTAATCATCGTTTTTTAAAACAACAATAAACAATGGCGAAGTTTAAAGCGTATTAAAATAAAAGCGGTGTCAGGGGAAGAATCGTCCTTTTGACTCTAAGTCTTATTCTAGGCCCGTTTGTCCACCTTGGCTAATAATTCTTCCTTTCTAAGATTTAATACTTTAAATATCCCTCTTAAAAAACAATGTAGAGTTTGTTATTTTAAATGCAAATTTGATGTTATTTGTTGTAAGTAAAAACTTTTAAGTACCAGGTTACTAAAAAATTAATTCTTTCTTTCTAAGATTTAATGTTTAAAATATCCCTCTTAAAAAAACAATGTAAAGTTTGTTAAATGCGAATTTGATGTTATTTTTCGAAAATTCTTGATGTAAGTAAATACTTTTAAGTACCAAGTTAATAAAAAATGAATATTTTTTTTTTTTGCTACGAGACTTTAAAAGATTGCCTGTTCAGTTCTTTAAAAAATTTTCTCAACATTTAATTGAATAAAATAAAAACGCATTTTTGTTAAAAAACGTTGTTAGGCAAAATAAATCCTTGATGTAAGTAAATATGTAGCGGACCGTGGTTTATTTACGGGTAGAACTCCTGAAATAAAGTTCACTACAAATATGGCAGAGAATGAGTCTAACCAAAAGAAGATATAACAGAAAAACAAAATGAAACCGATATACAGACAACAAAAGTGTTTACAAACGTCAAAAACATTAACTTGTTTGTGTGCATAGACGCAAAGACTTCGTGTTTCAAAGTATGTTCGTACTTACGCGTGTGCGTATGAGTGTGTGCATAATGTTCATGGTGTATTTTCAAGGAAAACGTACACCCCCCCACACACACAAAATGGAAAAAGGCAATTTTCTGCGAGAGACTTACGTGGTCGCAGTGTCCACTGAAAAGTAGATGAAAAAAGAGAGTGAGAACGAAGTATTCTCGATTATTTATACTTTAGAGATAGCGATCCCTAGGAACAATTTGGACAATTAAGAAAATAAGGAGGAGTTAACTCCGAAAAATACTTTTAAGTACCCGGTTAAGAAAAGGAAAGTTTTTTTTTGTTTTTTTTTTGCTACAAATCTTTTAAAAATTACCTGTTCAGTTCTTTCAGATTTTTCTCAACATTTAATTGAACAAAAAAGACGCAGCTAGAAATATCAGCTCCTCGTTAATTTACCGTAAAAAAAAAACCCAACTGGAATAGGCGCAAACATGTTATTTTATACTACAAAATTAATTGAAAATCATTTATTAAGAACGTTGTTAGGCAAAATTAATGTCATAATTAAATTCAATCCGATATTTTTTTATCCGAAGCTCTGCCAAATTATATATTATTTTTAATAAAAACTGTTATATTCCATGCTAATAGGAATATATACTTGAAAAACACGGTATATAAAATAAAGGTTTATTGTAAAAACCAATACAATAAGAATAAAGGTAACAGTTATGCACAAGGTCATCGCAAGTCAATCCAGTAGTGAGTGCAACTATTGGAAGGTCAGTAGTTCTTGTGTAAGTCTCCCCACAAGGTAGGATGTGGCACACGGCCGAATTAAATGTGGGGCGATCCGAGCCCGTAAGCTCGGCCAAAAATTAAACGAGTTCGGGTCAGTCTACGTCCTCGGACCAGACTCTGCCCTTCGGCATAGCCTCGTCCAGGTTCCTCTCAGCTCGAGGGCAGACAGTTCGACAACAGCTAAGATCTGAGTAACAGATCCCAGCTAGACAATATTTACCAGCCTCCCCACGAGGTAGGATATGGCACAAGGCTGAGTTTAATGTGGGGCAATCCGAGCCCGTAGGCTCGGCCAATAATTCTCCGTAGACCCCGTATAAAACGGTCGGTTAGCTGTTTCTCGAGACAAGATTCTGGCCTTCGACATAGCCTCGTCTGGGGATCCTCACTGCCCGTAGGCAGAGAATTTGGCCAGCACAGCTGGAAAAGATTCCAGCTAGACGATATTTACCAGCCACCCTATGCATAGTCTCGTCCGGGTTCCTCTCTACCCTCGGGCAGAGAGTTCGACAACTGCTAGGAGCTGAATAACAGATCTCAGCTAGACTCTGTAGTCCGTTGACTTATAAATACTTATAGGTAGTTATTACCTAGAGTGTAGTTACTCATGGTGGTTTCAAGTTATTCCATTACATCAAAAACATTATTAAACATATCGTATAGAAAGTCTAAGAGGTTTAACTTTTCCTACCAAATTAATTATGCGCTTAATTTCAATTTCTTTCTTTGAATTTCTACAGCAGTGAACTATCGTAAACTCAAACCAAAACTAAAACTCCTCGCCCACACTGAAAAGGCTTCCAATTTTGGGCGACAGTTACACTATGACTTGGCCTTTAGTAAAGAACAGCAGAATCTAGAAAATAGCGCGTATTAATCTAGAAAGTGAAATATACTGAAGACGTCATAAATATATTAACATAAAAAAAATTGGATCTAGAAAGTAGTGCTTATTGGAACGTCTGATATGTCTATTGTAAAATTACTTTGAAAATGGTTTATGTAAAATTCCGATATAGAGTGTTAAAAGACGATAACTTGTAAAAATGTTTTAGTCTGATATGGTTAAATCTAATGTTTTAATTTGTTTTCTCTTTTTTCCTTACAAAAATTTCCTTCCAGTTTCTTTAATGTATGTTTTGTAGCAATTTTAATATATTATTTTATTTACTCCAGGCTTTCCTAAGAGTTTCTTTTTCATTGTTTTAATTGACGTATTCCGTTTTTGTTTGCTTGTAGACCAATTAGTATCTTGATAAAATTACGTCGGAAAGAAAGAAGACTTTTCAAATAACAATTTTAGTTATCTTGTTTTAACTTTGTTTTCAACGCGTGGAGATGATTCCCCGCAAAGTTCAAAAGATTTGCCAAAAAAAAAAAAAAAAAATTGTCAAATAAAAAAAAAATGTCAAAGAAAAGTTCACTTCCTGACGAAAAATTCGTATATGATAGCAACTTAGAATCAGATATGTTTTTTTTAAAAACAGTTTAGTTCACAAAAGATATTTAAACAATGGTTTAGTTCACAAAAGATATGTTTAAAAAAATGGTTTATTTTCCACAGTAAAATAATAGTGATCCGATGATGCCATGAAAATTAATATTCTTTTTAACATGTCAATTAATAAATAGAAAATTCATTATAATTCTTGAAAGCATTGATTTACATCTGAAGTGAAGACAATGTTGAAATTGGTCATTACCAAAATGGCTGATTTTTAAGCAGAGCCGGACGTTTTGTAGCTTGTGACTTTCGTTCAGACTTCTTCTTTTATGCGCCGTGTCCCTTCAGGACGTAGGCGGTCATGGTCCTCCACCTCTTCCTGCCCCTTGTAGCTCTAATATGTTTTGTCTTTTTGATAGTTTTCCCTGGCCCTGTTAAGCGATCCACTTGCTCAAGCCGATTAAGCCGTATGTCGCGCCTTGCTTTAACCTGTTCCTCTTTCCCTCCATCCGTCCTGTGAGTATCAGATTTACCAAGCCCTCCTTCTTTATTCCGTGTCCCAGCCTCTTCTTGATCATATGTTCGGCCCATAGTATTCTTAGCATCCTTCTTTAGAACCATATTTCTGTTGCGTCGAGTCTCTTCTTCATTGAGGAGATTGTCCAACATTCGCTGCCATACAAGAGGCAAAGATTTCAGTACTCTTTTCTTTGTTTGCAACGAAACCTCCTACAGAAGATAACGAAAGAGAGCAAGAAGGACTAAGCATAAGCTACCAGACGACAGAATGCATGCTCATCGGCAAAAATATGGGCCCAAAATACAAATTACAGACCGGGCATACTAAAATCAAGCTGTTACAGAAATTTAAATATCTGGGAAGTGTTCTAACAGAGAACGGAAAGTCTAACACAGAGATCCGAAGACGCATTCCAAAATTTAAGCAGAGTACTGAAAGACAGGAAAGTTTAGTTGAAAACAAAGAAAAAAGTACTGAACTGTTAAGTCTAGACTAGTGCTTAATAAATAAAGTGTCAAAGCTTCTTAGGCATTAGTTAAGAAGCGCGGAATGTCGTTAGCACTTAGATGGGTGACTCTTTAGGAAGCCCAACAACTTTAATTAAGTTGCTTGTAACATTTACGATGCTAAGTAAATCAAGGTATATGAAAAGAAAAAAAATATTCGTAATGGTCTGATCACTAACGTTAAGCAACGTCGAAGCATAGACGGCTGACCATTTAAAACAACATTTTTTTTAATTTTACGATGCAATGTATAGATTTCATCAAACTAAGTGACTCGTCCCGTAACTTATTAGGATTGGAGAGACACCATATTTACTGCCGCCATAGCATCAATCTAAGGACAGATAGCCTGATGGAGCACAACCCTCTTCAGTTTTCTTTTTTCTAGACTGGTTGCCACCTCAAAAAGAGAACAGCCTGCCCTGCTGAAGGAGGATGCCTATTCCAGGGGCATTAACGCAAAGTGAACGAATCAAGCTGGAATTGAACTCTATGCACCTGATTCCCTTTTCTATCCATTACACCATCCGCACCTCAGATTAAGTAATGAATAAAAAAGAAATATGATGTGGTCACAATGTAATTTGATTGAATGATTTCTTTTTCTTACTCTTAAAATCGATTCGTAGACGCTCGGAAAAAATTCGACTCACTGTGGCTACAATATTTACATTATTCAGACTATTGTCCTCATCTTTGTCGCCATATTTATTACAACGTTTCGGTCATTTTACGCTCCGGCCTTCTTCAGGTGGTTGGAATGTCGAACTGAACCCTTTATTTCGCCCTGGGGTAGACTGTTCTAGTTTCGCATGGCATATTTTAATGGATGTCAGTTGGCAATTATCTTCTGTTAATTTCCATCTCTAAGTTCTCCACTGCCTTAACCGGGGATTGAATTCATACTCTTTGGGTCCTGTCACCCGGTCAAGGCAGTGGAGAACTTGGAGAGGGGAATTAACAGAAGATAACTGCCAACTGACATCCATTAAAACATGGCACGTGGAACTAGAACAGTCTACCCCAGTGAGCGAAATAAAGGGTTCAGTTCGACATTCCAACGAACTGAAGAAGGCCGGAGCGTACAACGGCCGAGACATTGTAACAAATATGGCGACAAAGATGAGTTCAATAGTCCGAATAATATAAATAGTGTATATAATACTCATCTCAGAAATATACAAGTCACTGTGGCTACGTTAAAACGTATATATATATATATATATATATATATATATATATATATATATATATATTCCTTATTACTATAAAAGTTATATTTAGTGAGTACACGAGTTGATATCCATCTTTCTTAAAACTAAATAAATAGTGTATATAATACCTCATCTCAGAAATATACACAGTCACTGTGGCTACGTTAAAAACGTATATATATATATATAAATATATATATATATATATATATATATATATATATATATATATATATATATATATATATATATATATTCCTTATTACTATAAAAGTTATATTTAGTGAGTACACGAGTTGATATCCATCTTTCTTAAAACTAAATAAATAGTGTATATAATACCTCAGCTCAGAAATATACACAGTCACTGTGGCTACGTTAAAAAAACGTATATATATATATATATATATATATATATATATATATATTCCTTATTACTATAAAAGTTATATTTAGTGAGTACACGAGTTGATATCCATCTTTCTTAAAACTCAAGAATTTTTTCTGTATCTTGTAGTGCTTGGGAATCGTGCCGATGTATCTACCTTTTAACTGATAGTAGTTCATTTAAATCGGTTATCAAAAACTCATACAACAATAAAACATTTCTGTGATGAGGTATTGTAATTATTTACTTTATTTACACTTCTTCGGACTCAAGAACACATGCCTCAGTGGATAAAAACGTTGGTTGGATCCAGTGACTTCACCCAAAGAGTTGTGAGTTCAATACCTGATTACGGCAGTGGTGAACAAAACGTTCAAGAGTTGAGTTGAATGGGGATAACAGACATCTCGAAGAGGTATGACACGTGAAAATAGAACAATCTATCCCGGTGGACGAAATAAAGAGTTCAGTTCGAAATTCGAATCATCTATAGAAGGCCGGAGCGCACAACGGCTGAAACGTTGTGAATATAGTAACAAAGATGAAGACAACAGTCCGAATAATATAAATAATAACACACAAGAAATCCCATAAATCATTACAAATAACGCAAAAATACTATATCGCAGAAATAGGAAAAACGATTACAAATATCAGAAGCATTAATCATAAAAACAAACAACCCAACATCAATAAAATGTCATGAAACATACTAAACAGATTTCATTAAAAAAATGAAACATGATGCATGGAATTTCGATTGAGATGAAATCGAAAGTTTATAATATTTGGGTTTTGTCTTCTTCGTTGTATACATTATGCGAGCTAGGTCACTTACTGGAGACATAATAAGATACTCATGTTTCATTAACAGTGACTCGGTCGGATATTGGGTATCCGGTGGCAAATGTCCGTGAGTGATGATATCATCGAATGTAATCAGTCTACCAGTATAGAGTCTCTGGTACTTCAGTACCGATTGCGATGGTGTGGTCATGCAGTCAGGATGAAAGACGATAAGATCCATAAGCAGTTTCTATACAGTGAATTGACTGAATAATAATAAAAGAAAAAACAAAAAAAAAAAAACAAAAACGAAAAACAAAAAACAGCGCACAAGCTCAAAATTGAAGTATAAAGATTTTATCCGGGACACAATGAAAAGGGCCGAAAATCATACCCGGGAAAACATATCCCTAGATCGTTCATTCTGTAGAAAAGCAGTTCACAATGATAAGACAGACTTTGAATAGAACTGTGTTACGCACGAAAATCTCAAGAGAAAGAGATGAAGCGATGGTAGTGCCTGTAGCTTAGTGCTGTCTCTTGAATATTCAATTTTTGAATATGTTCTATTGGTAAGGGTTTTGATTGTGATTTCTCTGAAAATGTTGCCAATGAATTTTATCTCATGTGTAATGAATGCGGTCGAGTCTAGGAATCTCGTAGGGAAGTCTTAAAATAATCAGACTCCACACACACACACACAGGGATGGGAGTGAGAGAGAGAATGAGAGAGAGTGAGAGAGTGAGTGAGAGAGAGTGTGAGAGAGAATGAGAGAGAGTGAGAGAGAGTGTGAGAGAGTGTGAGAGAGGATGAGAAAGAATGAGAGAGAGTGAGAGAGAATGAGAGAGAGTGAAAGAGAGAGAGGATATGAAAGAGTGAAAGGGAGAATGAGAGATAGTGAAAGAGTGTTTGAGAGAGTGAGAGAGAGGATGAGAAAGGTGAGAGAGAGAGTGAATGAGAGAGAGTGAGAGAGAGAATGAGAGACATTGACAGAGGGAGATAGTGAGAGAGAGAGAGAGAGTGAGAGAGAGAGAATGAAAGAGAGTGTGTGTTTGTGTGAGAGAGACGTTCATTATATGTTATGTGGCATTTATGCAACAATTACTGCAAAAGAAAGACAACGTTGTCACATTTGCGCAAGAGAATACAAGTCCTTCTCCATTATTTGTCGTATCTCTTCCGAGCGTATTAAATCATGGCTCTCCACAATGTTCTCTCCTTCGTAGATCTTAATAATTTTTGTCTTTTTGTTATTTCTCCTAAACCTTGCTCCATCATGCATTTACACAGCCTCACTAAATATGGTATACGTGGTTTTCCTCTGCTCGTTTTACCTTCAATCTGTCTTGTGAGTATCAAATTTTCCAACCTCTCTTTCCTCATTATATACCCTAGAAATTTCAACTATCTATTCCAGATGTTAAGTATAAGTTATAATTTTGAGTCCATTTTCTCTTAATATCCTCGGTCCATGATATCCTCAGCATCCTTCTGTTGAATCACAATCCTTTTGTTTCAAGTCTCTTATTCATTAATCGTCTTAAAGAAATTGCCTTGCCTTCCAACTGGCTGATGTTATCTTCTAAGAGTGAATCTCACTTCGACTTTTCGGTCTCATGTTGTTGACTGGCATAATGTGGACTATATTGAATCGGTTGATAAGTCTAATGTTATGAAGATCAGTTCATTATGCTGTGCTAAACAATTTTTCCTTTTCGTTGCTCACATATTCGGTCCGTGGTATCCTCATCATTCTTCTGTAGAACCACAATTCTCTTGCTTCGAGCTTCATCTTCATCTTCAGGTAGGTTTTTTTTTCGCAGTAGGTTGCCATTTCTTTCTGCTGTAGACCAGTTGCCATCCAAGGCTATAGATCACGGTCTGTTCTGCTGGGGGGAAGAAGAAGAGGATTCATACCTTTCCCAATGGTATTAGCACGTAAGTGAATGTAATGGATTCGACTGGAATTTGAACTACAAGGAATCAGTCAGTTATTTGCCATGCGTGATATACGCTTAGGCGAGCATTTATCTTTCGATACATGACTGACGAGGCAGTTTTTTCCGCAGTAGGTTGCCATTTCTTTCTTCGGTAGACCAGTTGCCATCCAAGGCTATAGAATCCGGTCTGTCCTGCTATTTACTCATAGCTGGTGGAAGAAGAGGAGTATTCATACCTTTCCCAATGGTATTAGCACGTAAGTGAATGTGATGGATTCGACTGGAATTCGAACTCGGCTCTCCGATACCTCAATTCGAGAAACAAAGAAAAAAATTACTGAACTGTTAGAGTAATGGATAGCGACTTGGTTCTCCGATTCCTCAATCGGAGTCGCTATCCATCACTCCAAACAGTTCAGTAATCTTTTCTTTGTTTCTAACGAAGTTTTACTATTTCTTAATACCCTGCTTAGCTTTTGGAATGCAACTTTGTCTATCCCAATGCAACTTCGGATTTCAGCATTGTACTTATATAAGACCTAAACATGATTAAAAACAACACCCGCTTTTCCCATATTTGAGAATGTATCAGGCGATGGCATTGATGGAACTGAGTCGCAATCATAATTAGATAAATGTTACTTTCAAAGAATGTTTAGTCAATGTGCGTACTTTTCATTTTTTTTTTTTTTTTGCATTGGTCACATTAGTCACATTGAAAAAAAAAAGAAAAAGATTAACATCTTGCCATGAGCCTAATGCCAAAATTTCTCAACCTAGTTAAGGAACGGTACGCCTAGGAGCAAATGAAAATATCACGGCACACGTAGCAACATTTTTAAAAGGTATACATTTAAATGTCATGAAATGAAACCATAAAGTTTGAATTAAACAATGTTGAATATAATTATAGGAAAAAAAAAAGGTTAACATTCGTTTAATCAAATAAAGAAAAAAAATTTTGAAAGTTAAATTAAAAAAATAAAAATACTTTCTTAAAAAATGAAGTATTTAAAATAACATAATCGAAAAATAGTAAAAAAAATTATTTGTAAAAAGTTTAATTCTTATTCAAACACTAACGCTGTGCCATTACTACTTTCATACACACATATATATGTATGCCGTGACAATATTTCGTGGCACATTCAAGAGGATCGCATGGCACACGTGTGTACCGCGGCCCGACTGTTGAGAATCATTGGCCTAATTTTTATGTAAAGGAGCGTCTTTTCCTTGCCATTCACTATTGTTGAACAAGGGAGCAGCATTTAGGGGTTGATATATAATTAATATATATATATAAATAATTTAGTAATATATATATATATATATATTACTAAATTATTTTAAAATTTTTATATATATATATATATGTTTACTTATATATATATATATATATATATATATATAAGCAAAAATATATGGATATAGATCCGACAGTATGAAGAAAATATACGGAAAAAAACAAACAAAATCCTATATACAATTATGCTGTTTTAATGTTAATATGTCAACGTCGGACGTTTCGGTCTAATAAACCATCTTCAGGACATATTCATAAAATATAATTAACGTCTTTGTCCTGTTGAATTGATAATGTTAATTATATTTTATGAATATGTCCTGAAGATGGTTTATTAGACCAAAACGTCCGACGTTGACATATTAACATTAAAAGAGCATAATTGTATATAAGGATTTTTGTTTGTTTTTTCCGAATATTTTTCTTCATATATATATATATATATATATATATATATATATATATATATATATATATATATATAGGTAGACATTGACGTCAACACAGACTCTTTCATACTTCAAAAATATAAAAATCAAGAATCTTTAAAAGTGAAAATCTGATTTACGCAGCACCACCACCGCATGCGTCTTAGTGGCTTTATTGCCTTGCTTGGAGTGAGATGATTAAAATATATCCAAGAGTGGGCTTAAAAATTCAGAGGTTGACTCTGAAGGAGCAATTCTCGAGCTGTGTTGTTTTGCATGCCGAAAGTAAATACATAGTATATACAAGTAAATGGGTTAATATTAGGTGGTGTAATGGATAGCGGCACGGATTGAGGAATCGGAGGGCCGAGTTCGAATTCCAGTCGAATTCATTATATTCACTTACGTGTTAATACCCTTAGGCAAGGTATGAAACCTCTTTTTCCCCATCAGCTATGGGTAAATAGCAGGACAGGCCGGGATCTTTCGCCTTGGATAGCAACTGGTCTACCGGAGAAAGAAATGGCAACCTACTGCGGGAAAAAAAATCTGACTCGTCAGTCATGTATTGAAAAAATAATGATCGCCTAAGCGTGTATCACACATAACTGAACTGATAGAATTTGCCTAGAAAATAAGAAGGAAAGTGATTGTCAAGAGGCATTAATGGAGGCGTTACTGATAGACTAGGGCGATTACTTGTATAATTAGTGTTGTTTTTCTTTTCTTTATAAGCTTGCCAATAAGAAAAAGAAAATTAAGTACGATGAGAATCTTTTGTCAGATGTTATCAGGTTTCTGTAAAACAAAATGAAGAAACAGAACAAATAAAATAAATGATTAGACAAAAGTTAACTTTGAGTCCAATGTGCTAATTTCTTTGCAAATTTGTCATTAATAACGAAGGATATAGAGAATTGAATTTGTCTCGTAAATAGAATTTTGCATTTCTCTGTATTGTTCTCTTTTCTTTCCGACATTAACTTTTTCTTTCTTTCTTTCTTTCTTTCTTTCTTTCTTTCTTTCTTTCTTTTAAATTTCTTTCTTTCTTTCTAAATTTCTTTCTTTCTTTCTAAATTTCTTTCTTTCTTTCTTTCTTTTTTCTTTTTCTTTCTTTCTTTCTTTCTTTCTTTATTTCTTTCTATCTTTCTTTCTAAATTTCTTTCTAAATTTCTTTCTTTCTAAATTTCTAAATTTCTTTCTTTCTAAATTTCTTTCTAAATTTCATTCTTTCTTTCTTTTTTTTTTAAATTTCATTCTTTCTTTCTTTTTTCTTTCTTTTTTCTTTCTTTTTTCTTTTTAAATTTCATTCTTTCTTTCTTTCTAAATTTCTTTCTTTCTAAATGTCTTTCTTACTAAATTTGTTTCTTTCTAAATTTGTTTCTTTCTAAATTTCTTAATTTCTTTCCAAATTTCTTTCTAAATTTCTTTCTTTCTAAATTTCTTTGTTTCTTTCTAAATTTCTTTCTAAATGTCTTTTTTTCTAAATTTCTTTCTTTCTAAATTTCTTTCTTTCTTTCTTTCTAAATTTCTTTCTAAATTTCATTCTTTCTTTCTTTTTTCTTTCTTTTTTTCTTTCTAAATTTCATTCTTTCTTTCTTTCTAAATTTCTTTCTTTCTTTCTAAATTTCTTTCTAAATGTCTTTCTTTCTAAATTTCATTCTTTCTTTCTTTTTTCTTTCTTTTTTTCTTTCTAAATTTCATTCTTTCTTTCTTTCTAAATTTCTTTCTTTCTAAATGTTTTTCTTACTAAATTTGTTTCTTTCTAAATTTGTTTCTTTCTAAATTTGTTTCTTTCTAAATTTCTTAATTTCTTTCCAAATTTCTTTCTAAATTTCTTTCTTTCTAAATTTCTTTGTTTCTTTCTAAATTTCTTTCTTTCTTTCTAAATTTCTTTCTAAATTTCTTTCTTTCTTTCTAAATTTCTTTCTAAATTTCTTTCTTTCTTTCTAAATTTCTTTGTTTCTAAATTTCTTTGTTTCTTTCTAAATTTCTTTCTTTTTAAATTTCTTTCTTTCTTTCTTTCTAAATTTCTTTCTTTTTTCTTTCTTTCGTAGTAAATTTTTTCATTTCTTTCTTAATTGTTGCCTTTATTTAATGATACCTTTTTAAATCTGATTTTTTCTTTCTTTTATCCTCTCTTATTAAATGTTTGTCTTTCCTTCTTGGTTTCTTTGGAAGTTTCTTTCTTTACAATTTTTTTCTTAGTTTTCTTTTGGAAATTTCTTTCTTTTTTCCGTTCATTTCTTTCTTTCTAAATTTCTTTCTAAATTTCTTTCTTTTTCTGTAAATTTCTTTCTTTCTCCCTAAATTTTCGCCTTTCTTTCTAAAGGTTTTACATTCCATTTGTTTGCCTTTCTTTCTTAAGATCTTTTTAAATTTTTTTCATTCATTGATTCTTTCTTTGTTTTCTCTCTTTATAATTACTTCCATTTCCAGCCTTTCACTCTCATGATCTATCTATCTATCTATCTATCTATCTATCTATCTATCTATCTATCTATCTATCTATCCCAAAAGATGTCAGATTGCTAGAAATGGTGTGGTTGGATGATTGGGTTGTGTATAAATAGATTGTTTGCACTGAAAATCGGAATGACTCGGAAGTGTTAATCAGGGAGCCGAGTTTTAATTTCAGACCAATTCGTTATATTACGCGCAAATAACCTTGGGAAAGGTGTGAATCCAACTCTTCTCTCCCTAGGTATTGGTTAATTAGCAGGTATTGTATCAGTAAATGTTGGGGGCGGGGTCTTGGGAAAATACCGAAACAGCAAAACCTCTGCCTTTTTTAATCCTCTGCTTGTCGACCTCTCTGACTCTGGGCAAAAGGGAAACCAGGATATGTCGATGGGCAGAATTTCGTTTGGGGAAGTAGACAGCTACCCGAACTTATGTATACGGGGTTTACGGGCAATTTTTGCCCGAGCCTACGGGCTCAGAATCCCTCTCATCACCCCCACATAAAATAACCGACCTTGTGCCACATCTCGCCTTGTTGGGAGGTCTCCAGTAAATACCGAGACAGCAAAAGCAGTATTTAGCGGTCGACTGAAAAAAAATGCAGTATGGTTGGGTAATGGATATTTGGCTCTGATTGAGGAATCGGAGAGCCGAGTTCAAATTCAAGTCGAATCCATTACATTCACTTACGTGCTAATACCCTTGGGAAAGGTATGAATCCTCTTCTTCTTCCCCGCCCCCGGCTATGGGTAAATAGGACAGACATGTTTCTATATATAGCCTTGGTCTACCGCAGAAAAAATGACAACCTACTGCGGGAAAAATCTGCCTCGTTAGTGATGTATCGAAAGAGACATGATCACCTAAGTTTGTATCACGCATGGCACAAAACTGACTGATTCTGCAGCTGGACTTAATCTAAGAGCGACTGAACTCAAGTAATAGGCACATTACAAAAAGACTATTCTTTTTTTAGGAATGGATTGACATTTTTCACTGTAAATGTCTTCTTTCTTTTTTCAATTGGATTTATCGAGCATTTTAGTTTTGTTAGAGAGTAGCTAATAGTTCTTGTAATTTTTCTTCTTACTCACATTTTTGACGATCAATATTTCTATAAGTTTTTTGGACATCTGTGAAAACTTTCCGTCGCCCTTTCTTGCTTAACATAGCGTGATTGATATCCATCGTCTTCCGGAACGGGTTTTCGGCACCTCATGCACCGTCCCATCAGATCTCAAATTATCTCGAATTCGTGAGATTGTAAGCCGCGTGGGTAGATCTGAATGAAACTCTCTTTGATACCGCCTTTGAACTTCAACTGCATTTTCATACTTCCAGTGGCGTTTCTATGATGAACTTTCTTTGTTGAAAGCTAAGCCTGGGGGGCATTAATAATACTAGCGTGTAAGTCTGAAAAACAAGCAAGTTGACTTGAGCTACGCACTGTAAAAGCATGATATTCACTAACCGCCCCACGCGGTCAGATGTGGTACAAGGCCAAGTTTATTGTCGGATATCCGAGCCAGTATCCTAGGTCAAAAATTTCCCGTAGAAAACGAAGCCGGGTACCTGTCTCCCGAGACAAGACTCTGCCCCTCGACATAGCCTCGTCTGGGGATCCTCTCTGCCCAGAAGCAGAGAGTTTGACCAGTATAGTTGGAGACGTATCTCCAACTGCAGGATATCTACCAACTGCCCCACGCGGTCAGATGTGGCACAATGTGGGGTATCCTAGCCAGTATGCTCGGCCAAAGTTCCGTAGACCCCGTAGAAAACGGAGTCGTGTAGCTGTTTCCCCGAGACGCGACTCTGCCCTTCGACATAGCCTCGTTTGGGGATCCTTTCTGCCTCCGAGTAGCGTGTTTGACCAGTACAGCTGGAGACGAATCTCCAACTGCAGGATATCTACCAACCGCCCCACATAGAATTTTATGTGGGGTATCCGAGCTCGTAAGAAGAGGGTCGGGTAGATGTCTGCCCTTCGACATAGCCTCGTCTGTGGATCCTCTCTTCCAGGAGGTAGAAAGTTTGACCAGCACTCTCCGAAGTAATACGGATAAAAGTGTGTATACTTTTTTTAGACGCCCTGTATATATAAGACGCTTGTTATAGTACCATTGTTAAGCTAGATTATTGCGTGTGTAGTAGCTTAACTTATTTCTATGAGCCAGTCAATAAATCCGTTCTTTTACACCCTGACATGTACTATCTTTCATATCTCTTTGTTCTTAGCCTATCATCCTTTCATTTGTATTTTCTTCTCTTTCTATAGAATCCTCTTTCTTCTATACTTTACAATCTCCTATTTGTTTCTTTCAGCGTCTCTTTCATTTTTTTTTCAATTTTTCTTTCCTGTTTTCTTCCATCTTAATATTAATCCGTTTCAGTGCAAAAGGGCTATGCCCAAAGCGACTGTACAAATATTTTAAACGTAATAAGTTTGAACAAGCCTTCGTTGGCCTATATTACATTTGTGAACGAAATAGCGAGTGTACACCGGCGATAACAATCACTGACGTTTCTGTTAATGAGTTTGACAATAATTAACAAAAGCCATGGGGCCGCCAAAAGTCATTGCGCATGCGTATTCTCTCAATAAGATGGCCATATTTGATTTTTGCTCAGTTTCCATGATTTAAGAACGAGATGTTTTAGTAGAATCCCCAACACTGATTTGGGTGATGAAAGTTCAAAATACGACAACTGGCTGAACTATGTCAGGGTTAACAATGGACGTAACAGCTTTTTAATCTCACAATTGCATAAACAGGGGAAATAGTTATGACATACTGGTTAATTCAAGTGCCTCTTTACCCAATGGCTTCTTGGCATGTCAGCGACTAGATATTTTTGCCATTATATGTCGATGAAACAAAGCGCAGAGAGAAAGGCGTTCGTAGCCAGCCATCACAAAGGAATGTGGCCAAGTGAACACAAGACATTTCAACAGGGATTCAAACACTGCCGATTTCTTTTTCATAGCCACTTCGAAATCAAACAATTACTAATATATATATATATATATATATATATATATATTACATGAATCATTCATACAAAAAACAGATATAGAAGTTAATGATATAAATGGCGAGAATACAACTTCGCAAACAAATTTAATAAATTACATTAACCCCGAACCTGTAGATGAATGTTATAATCCCTGTTTATAAATTCCAGTTGCATAAGGTCTTTTTTAAATCTTTTTATAAGCTTTCATCTGTGCATACAGACATCATAAGGTATGGAAATAGATTTGTTTTTTACATCCCGGTAATAACAGGACAACGAAAGAATAAATGTAATCCGAAATATGTTTTTAGAAATGTGTTATTGTTAATTGTAAGAAATATATATATATATATATATATATATATATATATATGTATGTATGTATGTATGTATATGAATAAATATAGTTTTAAGGTGTGCTATATTTATGGGATAAAGTGCTCAATATCAGACATAGAGCGTATGAAATATAAATATAAAAGTGAACATTGAAGTCTATACACAGAGGCGACAGGCTGTTTAATGCTCGGCGCAATCGTCAAGTCGCCTGACGATTGCGCCTAGCATGAAACAACCTGTCGCCTGTCCGTGTTGACTTCAATGTTCACTTTATATATATATATTAAAGACATTTTTATGTTTAACGTTCTTTTTTATAGATACAAGTATTTAAGTAAATGCTCTGTTTATAATAAACAGTATTAAATAACATTTACCGGCCTGAATGCCTACCGAACGCTGCTTTGTTCGGCACGTCAGCATAAATGACGGTTCCGTATAGGATGCAGGTTCGAATCCTGTCAAAAGGACGAATATTTTCTATGAAAATTTCTCGGACATTCAGGCCGGTAAATGTTATTTAATACTGTTTATTATGAACAGAGCATTTACTTAAATACTTGTATCTATAAAAAAAAGAACGTTAAACATAAAA
The DNA here is from genome assembly GCA_903632075.3 of Acanthosepion pharaonis. NCBI lineage: Eukaryota > Metazoa > Mollusca > Cephalopoda > Sepiida > Sepiidae > Acanthosepion > Acanthosepion pharaonis. The sequence continues at coordinate 2,621,690 of CAHIKZ030001114.1, read as the reverse complement.
ACGTCTTTAATAAATAAATTGTCGGACTTTGTCCATTTCTTAATATATATATATTAATCCGTTGGTATAATCCAGGCGAGTCCTATTAACACACTATAGAATTTGAAATATGTTAAAACTGACTCACAAAATAGCACTCACTGTTAATTTTCATTAAACAGAGTAAATTTTCTTTACAATTGGAATTAAGATACCTTTAGTAAATGACCTTTTTCACCTACGAAATTTAATTTTAAATTTTGCAGGATTTTACAAACTCTTTATGGTATCAGTTTATTATGTACTGCTTATTTGGAGAAAGAAAGAGAGAGAGAGAGGGGTGTTATTGGGGACCTATGGGGAGGTAAGGGGAGAAGAAGAAGAAGGCATCGTTACTGGAATCCTATTATAGAAGTAGGAGAGCCATTCGACGGGAATTAACGGAAATTAACGAAAACAGGAAAGAACAATTAAGAGGTAACTTTGGTAAAATGAAAGAGAATTAAAAAGGAATTATTAGTATTAAAGTCGTCCATATATCAGAATTCAAAGTCAGGGAATGTTTTTAAGGACTTAGAATGAATTTGAATATACAGTGTAACCCAAATATAAGAGACCCGGATATAAGAGAAACCCGGATATAAGCGACTTCTCCGGTCCCGGCAACTATCTTATATCCGGGTGACACTGTATATGTATTCGTTCTCATGCGTTTGTCTACTTTAATAATACCTACTCGTATAGCTATCTGCACTAACATACACTTAGATATCTACTTTAAGCACATACATACGCTAGCTGGAAGTGACTCTTTAAACTCTACCTATTAAATTCTTGGGTTAACTTATGTATCCAATGTAACCTATGTTAAGTATTAGGAAGTCTTCTTATAGTAGTAAAATTTGATTACCCAAGACTGGATATGCTGAATCGTATATAATGATTATATAGATTATAACGCTGAACTATATACATATATATGAAACTGTTAAATGTAGCCGTCTCTTCTTCTAAAATAGCTTCATGTCTCGCACTTCTCGCATGTGGAACTCCTACCCCTTTTCTTGTTTCCCTGATAGCTATAATCTCCAACTATTCAAATGTAATGTCAATCGACGTCTCCAGATGCCTTGATCTATCCCCTATCCTTCTCTTCATCCTTTCCTCTATCACTCCTATTTGCTCTCGCTCCAACTCTCTGTATCACCTTGCGTGCTAGTGGCTTCCCACCTCGCTTAAAAAAAAAAAAATTGGTGGAGATTTGATGCCCACATGTACTGGATATTCAGGATAAATCAAGAAATAAATCCAAGGATGGGAAAAGGAAATCGAAATAATTATAGTTGTGACGTCCCTAAACACAGCCTTCGCTCGATCCTCGCTGCTTCGTTCGGGTGTCGCCGCTCCAAACGTGACGTCCGCCTGTTTGCGTCAGTCGTGTTGTCCCGTCCTGTGACGACCAACTGGCTTGATATCGGTCGCGGCACCCAAATGTGACGTTCTAACTTTTTGGTGATTCGGATGGGAATCTGGTTAGATTCGATATCAGCCTCGTCGTTCCCAACTCACTTCCAACGTCTGGTTACCAAAGTAACTGCGTTGATCTCCAATCTGCCTACCCACGTTGTGAATTGATCTTAGGCAGACGAAATCAATCAGTAGTTGGGGCCGTAATGCAAATCGAGTTCAACGAGGGTGACACCGCACAAATATGCATAAAAGAAAATAAAATGATAACTCAAAAGTTCAAGGTATCAAAAAAAGGATAACAAAACTTTATGTCTAGTTGGTGGATACATAGGACTGCGTCTATCTCCCGACCCGCTATATGGATTGTGACACGTTGTTCTTTTGTTAGGCGAGTTTTAACACTTTAAGTTGTCTGTTCTTCAGGAAATTGGTTCTTGGTGTGTCTTCAGTGTAACCAAAGCAAAGAGAAACTTTAGTGGGGAAATTACTGAGGGTCATCAAGAATTATCCGTGACTTGTGGACGGAGGAGGGGTGTGTGTATGGACGGAAGAAGATGGGACATTGGTAAGAGTATAAAAAGAAGGGAGAAGTTAGATGTGCAGTGTGAGGGGTCATTGATTTTCATGATTATATTATATATTAATATATTTTATTGTTATCCGTTATTTATATAGACACGAATATTTAAGTACATTTAAGTGAATTACTGCTTTTAAACTACAAACTTCTCATGATTTCCCTCGAATGTTCATATCTGCTTGAAGCGTATCTTAATGTAAAAAAATGACGTCATATATTATAGGAAACTTTTAGTTTAAAATTCGACCTTGCTAACAAGACGCTTCCTTTGTAGCTAAACTGGTATAGCATGCCAGGCTATATGACGGTTTCGTGTAGGATACAGGCTCGATTCCTGTCGGAAAACATATATTTTCTATGAAATTTCACGGACATTCAGGCCGATAAATGTTGTTAATTCTGTTTATTATAAACAGAGCATTTACTTAAATATTTGCGTCTATAAAAAAATAATGTATAAGAATAGAATATATTAAAATAACTTAGTCCATTTCATATATATATATATATATATATATATATATATATATATATATATATATATATAGACAAGAGGAAAACTTATTTTGATGGACTTTATCATATTGTCCTTTCACAGAGAGATTATATGTGGAATTTTACACACACACATACACAAACACACTCTCAAACACACGCATATATATATATATATATATATATATATATATATATATATATACATACACAGGGTGCGAAGGGTAAAATTGTCACCATTTATATTTTTAATTTCGCGCATGCGCCTTGTTAGTTTTGATTTTGTCGGCTGCACAGTATAGAAAAAAGAGAACCATGACACAATTCACTCTAACAGAAATTTGGAAACGTCATGCTCTACTGCTTAGCATTCGGACCGGAAGCTCCAACACGAACATTTCAGAGTGTTTGGGTGTCAATTTGAGGATCTTGCAGAGGATTCGGAAAGTGTTGGATGAGTCTAATGGGAATTCCGAAGGTGTTTGGAGCGATCATTAGTGATGGCGACGTTATGCCTTCATTCATCTTCCTATATGTCCTCAAATTGAACACTAAAAACTACATCCAGAGCCTTGAAAAAGTAGTGTTGCCCTGGTCAAGAGGGCGGCTGCTGGAAGATCCTATGTCTGGAAACAGGACTCCGCACCATGCCACACAAATAGGAGAAGCTAGTCATGGCTCTCAGACAATTTCTGTGACCACATCAATCTTTACATCTGGCCATCTAACTCGCCGGACTGTCGCCTCCTTGTTTATTATGTATAGCGTGCAGTTGAGAGAGCGACCAACAAAATTCGTTGTAACACCAAAGATGAACTGAACACCAGGATTATGGCAGCATTCACCAACTTAAACAAGGAAGGCGTCCAAAAGAGTTGCTGGAGGAAACTGGTTGAAGCCAACAGCAAATTTATTGAATAAATTTACTGTTTAGTATTTCAATATATTTTTGTGTAATTTTGATAAATATATCTGTTGAAATAAGATGTCAACGTTATTTTAATATTTGTGAAACTTAGACGACATCGCACCCTGTATATATATATATATATATATATATATATATATATATATATATATATATATATAGAAAAAAGAAAGGTTGATGTCCAACTCCACGGAGTGCCTCTTTGCGCCTGCTTGGTCTCACGCTTTCCTGAGGTGGAACAACTATATTGAATCAATAGCTTCATCTACCGCAAGGAAAGTTGGTTCCCTGTGTCGCGCCAGGAGGTTTTTTTCGCCTGAGTCCATCCTTCAAATCTACAAATCAATCATTCGTCCCTGCATTGAATACTGCTGCCATATATGGTCTGGTGCCGCCGCTGTTCATCTCGAGGTCCTCGACAAAATCCAGAGACAGATATGCAATGAGATAAGTCCTAAACTGGCATCTCGTCTACAGTCACTCTCTCACAGATGTGCTGTGGATTCCCTCTGCCTTTTCTACAAGTATTTCATTGCAACTGCTCTGACGAGCTACTTTCACTGGTTCTCAACCTTCATGAATTTAAGCATGCTACTAGGTTGGCATCTTGGATCCACCTTTTCACTGTCGAAACGGTTAAATGTAACGGTCTTTTCTACTCAGACAGCTTCTTGTATCGTTCTTCCCGCCAGTGGAACTCCTTTCCTCTTACTTGCTTCCCTGATAGCTCTAATCTTCAAATATTCAAATGTAATGTCATCGACATCTTTTAATGCCTTGATCTTGATCCCCATCCTTCTCTATATCCTTTCCTCAAACACCCTCACTTTCTGTAACCCCTTCCGTGCCAGTGGCACTCCCGCCTTGCTTGGGGTGAAATGTTTAAAAAAGACACATAAAATGGCTATACTACTTGAAATTCCACTGAAACAGATCCGCTCGTCAGATCCGTTGAATAAATTAACAGAAATCGCATTTGTTTTAAATACATTGTTTTGTTGTTGTTATTGTTGTTGTTGTTGTTGTTGTTCTTCTTCTTCTTCTTCTTCTTCTTCTTCTTCTTCTTCTTTTTTCCTCTTCTTCTTCTTCCTCTTGTGCTTCTTCATTTTCTTCTTCTTCATGATATAAATTCCTGTCTCTCGTAGCTCTTTGTAACGTTCCTCACCCAATCGACCATCTGGTCAGGTAGTTGGCTCTCTTCCCGCACCCCGTCTCTTTCCCCATATGTGAGTGTCAAATGTTCCAAGCCTTCTTTCCTCATTATGTGCCCAAGAAATTTTAGCTGCCTCTTCCTGATTCTAAGTGTCTTTAAATACATTATATAAATAACGTTAATGGACGTTAACTAAATTTCAGATATTTTCTATTCTAAAACGAAACAATATGTATGTCCTTTTATCAATGAGACGAGGAATAAACAAAGATGTGGAACTCACACTCCCAGGGAATGTAGTTGGTGGTGGTTAGAGGGTCCCCTTGTTAAACTATCTTATAAACCCAAATCCTGTTTAATCCTATACATACATACATATATATATATATATATATATATATATATATATATATATATGAAGAAATATAGTTTTAAGGTGAGCTATATTTATGGGATAAAGTGCTCGATATCAGAGATAGAGCGTGTGTAAATATAAAAGTGAACATAGAAGTCAACACTTAGATGACAGTCTGTTTCATGCTAGATGCAGTCGTTATGAAACAGACTATAGCATGAAACAGTTGATTTCATGTTCACTTTTATATATATTATAGGATTAAATTAATATATATATATATTATAGGTTTAAATTAATATATATATATATATATATATATATATATATATATTATATGATTAAATTAATATATATATATATATGTGTGTGTGTATTATAGGATTAAATTTATATATATATATATATATATATTATATGATTAAATTAATATATATATATATTATAGGATTAAATTTATATATATATACATATATATATATATTTATAGGATTAAATTTATATATATATATATATATATATATATTATATGATTAAATTAATATATATATATATATATATATATATATATATATTTTATATATATATTAACTGATTTAAAACATGGTTTTTTTCGCTACACAGTTCTAAACATGTTTCAAAAATGGAAGCTAAAAGCTTCGAATTTAATTTTGTAATTAAATTAAAGACATTAGTTCCATTTCATCCTCAAGCAAATTTTGGAGTAACTTATTCTTAAAATTACTGGGTTTTAAAGTCACTGCAAAAATTTATAATTCACGTTTCCAAGGACACAGAGAAATCCATTCATCTAGAAAAGGGGTGGTTGCGTGTTCATTAATACTGTATTTTGATGTATCAGTTATTAGTTACGTTTGAAGAAGGGTTTTCGTTTAAGTAGGGGTAGGGATGTATTTTTCAACAAATTCTGACATCCGTTAAATGCATGTCGTCTGGATTTTTTTTTAATTTATTGTTAACGGCAAAAATTCTTACGGCATTTTTTTCTTTTTGTATACTTAAAGAGTTTTGTGTGTGTTTAGGTTAGAATGCGTTTTATTTAACTACGATTTTAAAAAATATTTTCACTTTAATTTTTAATATATTATATTTCTTTTTAAAACAAGTAAATGAATTTGAATTACTTACAGTATGTCAAATTTTTCTCACATCAAGTATAAGTATGTATATTACCAGGTCACAATTGTTTAAAATTTATATTTAAATATTATTTAAGTAAGATTTATGACAATGACGGCAAAAAATAATTCATATATATACATATATATACATATATATATATATATATATATATATATATATATATATATATATATATATATATATATATATATATATATATATATATATATATATATATATATATATATATATATATATATATATATATATATATATATATATATAAATATATATATATATATATATATATATTATATATATATATATATATATATATATATATATATATATATATATATATATATATATATATATATATATATATATATATATATATATATATATATATATATATATATATATATATATATATATATATATATATATATATATATATATATATATATATATATATATATATATATATATATATATATATATATATATATATATATATATATATATATATATATATATATATATATATATATATATATATATATATATATAATGATAATGATAGTAAAAGAATGCGATCGAAGGATCAAAAAGCAATGTCACTCCGAACGCTTGGCCGCTGCAAGCAAGTAATCCCTGGTGGAGGCACGGTGGAGTAGTGGATAGCGGCTCGGATTGAATCGGAGAGCCGAGTTCGAATTCCAGGGGATCCATTACATTCATTTACGTTTCAATACTCTTGGGAAAGCTATTAATCCTTTTCTCCCTATTTATGCGTAAATAGCAGGAGGGACTGGGTTCTATAGCCTTGGATGGCAACTGGTCTAGGACAAGGACAACTCTGAATTGAAAAATCTGCGGAGGGTCGTTTGGGGACCTTGTGGCACGTATTGCGCCAGATCTCTGTATTCGGCCGTTCAAAAAGTGTGGTTTGTTCTGCACAAATTTTTCACCACTATAATCAAATCATATGTGCTGGTGTCCGGGATGTCGGTTCATAGGAACTGAGCTGCTTGATCCTCATACGTCGAATAAGACATGAGAGTCCAACATGAGATAATAATATAGTTTTAAGCTCTGCTATATTTAAAATTGTTTGATTATGTATTTTATAATTTTATTGCTATAGAATACATTTAGTGCTACTATATTTAAAAATTAACCCATAACGTCGGGGAGAAAAGGTGGATTCATACCTTCCCAAGGGTATTTGTGCATAAGTGAATATAACGAACCCAATTGAAATTAGAACTCGTCTCTACGATTACAATTCTGAGCCATTATCCATTACACCATCCGCACATCCAAGCTCACAGCACTTGCTATTCGCAACCCATCTTATTACTGACCAGACTAGACGTTGCTTAACTTTATTGATCACTAGCAGCATGGCCCGGCGTTGCCCATGCTTGATTAAAAAATCGTACGACTCATACAGCAATCGCTATCGCTTGACTTAAAATATTTTTGCCCTTCCTTGCCTTTAAAGGAGTGTCCTCTGCCGTGCTGATGTTGCTACATGCCTTACTTATTGCCTATCTCACACTGCGAATTTTTTCTAAGCTCTATACTAAACATTAAATCTGTCACGAAAAAAGAACTAAACAAAATAAACACAAAACGATCAGCTTTAAAAAAGGACTCGTAACTGGAAAAACCGAATGAAAAAAGAATGTTAACAACAAATACTTTTTCACAGCCAACCCAGTTCTGCGGAATCAGAATCAACGTTGAGTTTAAGCAAGCGAATGAGCCAATTGGAGTAAAGTGCCATGCAGATTTAAATTTTTCTCACCTGTGACGAATGCAGCTATCGATTTTTTTTTGCATGCTAGCATGCTAGTTAACATACGTGCCAGTCAGCTGTTGGCTCTCACGCTGGCCAATAGAATCTTCCTGCCTATTCGTGGCAGCCAGCTATAGGCTCTTATTCTTGTCAGTACAAAATGGCCGCAAACTACATGAAAACTGCCGTAGAAGGATGAAAAAAATCGATTATTTCCACTATCGATGGGAATTGGGAAATGCAACGTCGGTCTTGGCCTTTCCCGCTAACTTGGAGCATGTGCATGTAAATTTTGGTGCAGATCCGTCGAAAATTGCGACCGTGCATTCGTTACACACACACACACACACACACACACACACACACACACACACACACACACACACACACACACACACACATATCCTGCCTTTTATAGATAGAGATACGGTAACAGGTGTTTCAACGTGATGTGGCTGTAAGACTCGAAGCATTGGCGTCTAAAAACTTTATATAAGTCCTTTATGCAGAAAAGGATTATAGGTCTCACGTACAACAACAATGATCTCTATTTAAAATCAAAGCCAAAAAAAATAGGACAACAGATGTCAAAAAATATTAATTTATTTTTACAAATATCTATAAAAATCAGGAATCTTAAAAAAAAATTTAACATAAAAATAACCACTTTCACTTTCAACAAACGATTTTAGAACCAGCTTTTTTTATTTTGTAGGGCTCTGTCTGAATTATACTCGACTGTTACGTATAAAGAAGTAGCTTCCAGTAAGATACGAACTCGGATACCATAACTCAGAAGAATATTTTTATGTACCTCGTGTTAGGATATACAAAATGCCAGATTTTACAGGAAATTACTCGTTTCTTACGGTTTCATAAGATTCGAACTCGAATCCCATAACTCAGGAGAATGTGTTTCATGTTCCTCATGCAATTCGATTAGGAGATACGAAATGACAGATTTTGCAGCAAAAGATTGTGTCAGCAATAGCACGTTGAATTACAAAAACAGAATAGAAAAAAATATACACAGAAAATAATTACGTTTTTTTTTTCTCTTTCTCTAATATAAAAAAAAAAAATATATATTCATGAAAATGCTTCATCACCAAGCAAGCAAATCAACATGATAGAGTGGATTTACTGCAATCGAGATTTAGTGGTTTTGATGAGAAACACAAGAACAAAGAAAATGGATAAAATTTGGATTCATTTACTTCGACATTTTCGTCTCGGTTGACTTATCATTTCTTCTCGCATAAAAATGCATGTTTCGTGACTTGTTTGTTAGCCACGCTGTATAAATGTCCTCAGAATATAAGACATGGCGGTATTATCGCCAATTTCTGGCTGTCAACAATGCTCGCACGTCCAGTTAGCGTCATAAAAATGCCTTTTGCAGCCCATTTGACAGATTCGTTTGCTGTTTACACTGATTTTAAACCCCATCATCTTCCCTTTAGAATGTCGTTATCATCTAAATGTTCAATTTTCTCGAAGTTCTGTAGAATTTATATTAAAACGACAAAGCAGTTTGAAAGGTTTACACGGGATTATCTTCGGAATTAATAGACAAATTGTTAATTTTAAAGATTTGTGAACTTGATGAAAATGCAAATGCGTTTAGATAAATTCTAAAACTTCATCGTCAGTTGAATGATGTTTTTCATATTTTTATTGGAAGGAGATGTTTTTTTTTATTTTCCTGAACTGTTTCCAACAAGCGTGTATAAGGTAATTTATAAAATAGAAGACTTATTTTGGTATTTCTATTGCATAACTATTATTATGTTCTCCTTGAACAGTATCTCTGATTGGAGATTCAGTGACAGTAAACCTCGTCTCATCCAGCAGCCTCGTCTAATCCAGAAGCCTCGTCTTATCCAGCAGCCTCGTCTTATCCAACAGCCTTGTCTGCCTTTTATTATTATTATTATTATTATTATTATTATTATTATTATCATCATCATCATTCGATTTCTGCTATGGACACATTACCTACCAAGTCTGCGGAAAGACCTAAGGCAGGTCGTGGTGTGTTGTTATGGCCACATTTCATGTTAATTTTTTTATTTTTTTTATCTCCGATGAAGTTGCTAGCGTTACATAGACAAAGTTCTCCTTAGTGTGTGTGCTGTACTTAATAAGACAATTTTCTGTATGTCTCTTAAGCTGGGGTTTCAGGGATTCTTTCAATGTGTTGTTTTGTTCCATTTTTATAATTCCAAGTGCACCTATTACCACTGGTATTATTCTTGTTTTCAATTTCCACATTTTTTCTATTTCAATTTCCAGGTCTTTGTATTTTGATAGTTTTTCAAATTCCTTGGTTGCTATGTTACAATCCGCTGGACAAGCCATATCAATTAGTAGGCAAGTTTTTCTTTCTGGTTTTTGACAATAATGTCCGGCCTATTTGCTTCAATTTTTCTGTCTGTGTGGATGGTATAATCCCATAGAATGGTGACATCTTCTATTTCTGTAACCGGCGCTGGCCGATGTTCATACCAGTGTTTGCTTACATTTTTCCAAAGTGTTTGCACATTGTCCAGTGTAAGTATTGCCCCACTCTATCGTGACGATTTTTATATTCATTTGGGGCAAGTATAGAACATCCTGAGATTAGATGGTCTATTGTTTCTTGGTATTTGTCACAGAACCTGCATTTTGGATCCACATTATTATGTATGATATTTGCCTGAAAATTCCTAGTGAAAAGACTCTGGTCTTGCGCTGCAAGAATAAAGCCTTCAGTTTCAGACTTTAATCCAGATGCTCGTAACCATCGATGAGTATTAACTTTATCAACATTGGGTTTATTTGCACGTTCTGGATATTGGCCATGCAGAGGTTTGTCTTGCCAGCGTTGTTTCATTATTATTATTATTATTATTAATATTATTTTTATTATTATTATTATTGTTTTTATTTTCTTTGATTTCTGGCGTTTACACATTTCTTTCCGGGTCCCACCCAGAGACCTAAGGTTAGAAATGGCATCATGACTCTCCACTGACAAAAAAAAAAAAAAAAAAAAAAAAAAAAAAAATATTACATAGATAAAGCCCTTCGTAAAGTGTGGGCTGTACTTGTCAGAAAATTTTTTTTGTATCTCCTTGAGGCATGGACTTCCAGGAATCCCTTCAATTAGTCTACTGCAAACTTTTCCAACCAGTCCTAGGGCTCCAACTACAACAGGGATTGCTGATGTTCCCATATGCCACATTTTCGAGATTTATTATTATTATTATTATTATTATTATTATTATTATTATTATTATTGTGTTATTATCCTGCTTGTTCTAATACCAGACAATTACACGTTCTACGAACAAAGAAAATCAATTTGTCAGAGAGGATCTCTTCTTCTATTCGCCTCATCCCTTCAGGACATGAGTGATTATGGCTCTCCGAATTTTAGTATCCCTTGTTGCCCGTAGTAGTTTTTCTCCGTATGCAAAGTCTCTCACTCCTGTTCTGCCACTAATTCACGCAAACTCGGCGGTCGGTGGGTGACTCGCTACCTTCCCTTATCTCTCTTAGACAACCTACTATTAATTTTTCCAAGCCTTACTTCCTCATTATGTGTCCAAGATATTTCAGCTGTCTCTTTATCATTCTGAGTATAAATATATCGCTTAGGCGATCATGTATGATACATGACCGACGAGGCAGATTATTTATCTGCAGTAGGTTGCCATTTCTTTCTGCGGTAAACCAGTTGCCATCCAATGCTATAGAACCCGGTCTGTCCTGCTATTTAGACATAGCCGGATGGAGAAGAAGAGGATTCATACCTTTCCCAAGGGTATTAGCACGTAAATGATTATCAGTTATATGTCATGCGTGATAAACACTTAGGCGATCATGTATCTTTCGATACATGACTGACGAGGCAGATTTTTCCCGCAGTAGGTTGTCATTTCTTTCCTCAATATGTGCTGTGAGTATTAATTTTTCCAAGCCTTCTTTCCTCGTTATGTGTCCACGATATTTCAGCTATGTCTTTCTCATTCTGAGTATAAGTGTTCTTTCTGCTGCCATTTTCTTTAAGACTTCATTGTTTCTCAGTCGCTCCGTCAATTAAATTCTCAGTATCCTCCAGTAGAAACACACTTTTGTTGCCTCCACTTTTCCCCTCATCCATGGGGAGGTTGTTCAGAATTCTGTGTCGTACAAAAAGATTGATATCAAATCGCAGTTCAACACTCTTTTCTTTGTTTTTAAGGAAATTTTCTGTTTCTTATTACTTTGCTTAGCTTTTAGAATACTTCTTTCGTTAGTTCAATACGTGTTTGGATTTTGGTGGTGCATTTCCCATCCTCTTTTATAACACTTCTCAGATATTTAAACTTATGTGCGTTAGGGTGTAATGGATATCGTCTCGGGGTTCATTAGATTCATTTGGGCAAAATACCTTTGGGAAAAGTATGAATCCATCTCTTCTCTCCCTAGCTATGGGTTGAATGTCAGAACAGACTGAGCTCTTTTGCCTTGGTTGGAAACCAGCCTACCGCAGAAAGAAATGGCAACCTACTGCGGGGAAAAAAATCTGCCTCGTCGGTCATGTATCGAAAGATACATGATCGCCGAAGCGTTTATCACGTATGACACTTATACTGACTGGCTTGGTGTTGACATCTTCAATTTGTAACTTCAATTTGCATCTTTTTCTCTCGCTGGTGACCATGCTTTCCGTTTGGTGGTTAGTCCTTTATTCTCGCTTTCTTTTACTACCCTGTCTAGCAGGTCCTGTAGTTTTCTTTCCGTGTCAGCCATCAACATAGTGTCTTGTGTTCCTTTTTTTTTAATCATTTCAACCCATTCAAGACGATAATGACCCTAAAACGCAAGAGGCTACTAGGAGTGAAGGAGAATGAGAAAACTGCTTTAGTGAGGAGAAAGGACAATAGAAGAACAGGAATCAGTAAGACAGAAGATGCATTTTTGAAGATTGTAGGTGATAGGGAATCAAGAATGCAGACGAGAGTTCTACAGGCGATAAAATAAATTATTAGAATAGAACTTAAGGTTAAATCTAGCTATTTCAACAGCAAAACGGTGAGACCTAGCTGCCAATCTAGTCGTACACTTAAATTCATGCGGTCGAGGTACCAGGGAGGGGAGATCATTAGAAGAACTGCTATGAAAATATTTACAGGAAAGTCAGAGGAAACCACGTCACTGTGTTGGGTAAGTGACTAAAGTCGAGAAGGACCGGTCACATTATAGACCCTATTTTGAATTTCATTGAGAATCTCGAGATATTAGTACCACCAAAAGAGATTTAGCAACAGTATTCTATGCACGGACGAATAGGAAGATTTATAAAAAGTGCAAGGTGGATTCTGGCAATAACAATTGTCTGGCACAACACAGTGAACTAACTTTACTAGTAACAGACCTAGCAATTGTTTCAATATAATCGCTCTACTCAGTGTCAGTGGAAAATGTATGACTAAGAAGGCGCAATAAGATTCTCCTCCGGATGTTACAATTATCCATGTTGATCGATGGCAAAAATAGTTTTCTCTGATGATTAAAAGATAGCAGTTTCATTTTTTAAAAGATTAAGAGTCATTTCTTGTTTGAGTTAAGAACTGATTGGAGCCGGTGACAAATCCTAGTAGAGCTTCCTGCTTCCCTAGGGTAGTGTCGCAGGAGAGATGAAATAAATCTGGGGAGAAGACGCATCCTTGTCTTACGTGCCTTTCTATTTTTGTGTATCAACTGAATTCAATTTCTATCCATATGCAGGCTTTGCTCCCATTACATGTTCTGGGTTATACTAACATCTTTGTTTTAAGTAAATCAAGTTTTCCTAGTAGTTCAAATAGATCCTTATTCTTTACCTTATCAAAAGCGTTTGCGTAAACTATAAATGCATCTCCACTAAAATGTCTGTATAAATAACATTTTCAGGAAGACATCTATTTTATAAATTTCTGTTTGTTATCATGCTCTTCCAATTCCACTTAAATTTCCTACTCTGGACATAGTCACATAGAGCTGAGCATGAGATAAATATTTGAATCATTTTCTAACGGCTAGATTAAATGAGAGGAAATACATTTTTTTAAATCATTTCACCTCCAAGTAAGCATTGAATGCCAATGGTACGTAGGAGGTTACAGATAGTGGACGTGAGAGAAAAGACTGGGTATACATGGGACCGAGAAAAGAATAACGAACGGGATTCAAGAAGATAGATGGAGATTGACGTTGCATTTACATTTTTGAAGATTGTAGTTATCAGGGAAGCAAGAAAACTGAAGGGAGCCCCACAGACGGGAAGTGCGAGAAAAGAAACTGTTGGAGTAGATGTTTCGATTATATTTAACTCTTTCAACAATAAAAGGGTGGGACCTAGATGCCAATCTAGAAGCAAACTTAAACTCATGTAGTCCAGACCAGTGAAAAAAAAGCTCGTCAGAGCAGTTGCCATGAAAATATTTGTAGGAAAGATAGGAGGAAGCCACGTTACGTCGGCGAGAATATGACCGAAATCGAGATGCCAAGTCAGAATCGATTATATCGCAGATCCTTTTGTTAAAAACCTTGAGATGAGTAGCAGGAGCACCAGACTAAATTTGATATCAGTATTTAATGTATGGACGAATGGTGGATTTGTAAATGTAAAGAGAGATTCAGATGAGAAAAATCTTCTGTCACGACACAGTGACTTAACTTTCCTTGCAGTAGATGCAGTTATTGATTCGATGTAGTCATTCTACTTCAAGTCAGTTGAAAACGTGAGGCCAAAGAGGAAAGGTGCATTGCTCTCCATGAGTCTAGTATCAGCCATTACGGCTTTTCTCGGAGCTGGTATCAACGCATACTATCTGTTCTTCACCTCCCTGCTGTGTTTTTCGCTTCGTACGGTTCATGGAATAAGTTTTGAAGTAGAACTGATCCCGGTGATACCAAACCAGCGGCAGCTGTTCCCTCATTGCGCTAAACAGGGGGTTGGTGAAGTGTCAATATCAGAATGACAGTGGTCGCGCGGACTGAACAATTTTTTGTTTCAAACACACGTATCGGCACCCTAACATCAAAAGACCATGTGTCACATTCCGAACAGGGAGGGGGTGGGGTAGTAAATACCCTTAACGATACGGCTTAGGCTGTTTTGTTCTAAGGATGCAAATCGGGGACACACACAAAACATGTAGACTTATAGTAGTTGCAAATTACGACCAGGTAATCTACGCAGTGATATTCAGGGTGAAAGAAATGGATAAACGGAAGGAGAGAAATAACAGAAGCAGGTTTAAGGGTGGAAATGTAGGAGGTAAAAATACAGGAATATATTCTACTTGGGTAGAGATTTCAAGCAGTCCCCTCTTTCAAGTTGCGTGTTGGTAACATTGAACGTGATTACAATGGAGTCGATGAATTAACATTGGTCGAATTTATAATGATTCTACAGGTAAGCATTGATCGTGTTTATAATTGAGTCTATAGATAAATATTTGCTGAGTTTATACTTAATTCAACGCGTAAACGTTGATTATTCTTACACTTGAGTCTATAGATAACCATTCGAGTCTATACGTAAATATTGATAGTGTTTATATATCAGTCTATAGGTAAACAGTGTTTGAGTTTATACTTGTGTCTACGGGTAAACATTGATCATGCTCATACTTGAGTCTCGAGGTAAACATTGATCGTCTTTATACTTCAGTCTATAGATTAACATTGGTCGAGTCTTTAAATGCGTCTACAGTTTCCTTTCATTCTTTTTGTTGCTGTAACTAGCATAACTGTTATTCGGTTCTTTGTTTGTTTGTTTCTTTCTTTCTTTTGCTGTAAATAACATAACTGCCATTCAGATCTTTCTTTCCTTCTTTTCTTAACATTTGCCTTTTTTAGTATCTTTTTAAGTTTCTTCCTTTCTTTTTGTTAATCATTGTTTTTCTATACAATTTCGCTGTCACAGTTTCACAGTCTATCTATCTATCTATCTATTTATCTATCGATCGATCGATAAAAAGTCAAATTCTAAGAATTTTTCTTTACTTTTGCATTTATCAATTGACTTTTCTTTCTTTCTTTCTTTCTTTCTTTCTTTCTTTCTTTCTTTTTGTTGCTATAACTAGCATACCCGTCATTCGATTCTTTCTTTCTTTCTTTCTTTCTTTCTTTCTTTCTTTTTTCTTTTTGTTGCTATAACTAGCATAGCTGTCATTCGATTCTTTCTTTCTTTCTTTCTTTCTTTCTTTCTTTCTTTTTGTTGCTATAACTAGCATAGCTGTCATTCGATTCTTTCTTTCTTTCTTTCTTTCTTTCTTTCTTTCTTTCTTTCTTTCTTTCTTTTTGTTGCTATAACTAGCATACCTGTCATTCGATTCTTTCTTTCTTTCTTTCTTTCTTTCTTTCTTTCTTTCTTTCTTTCTTTCCTTCTTTCTTTCTTTTTGTTGCTATAACTAGCATACCTGTCATTCGATTCTTTCTTTCTTTCTTTCTTTCTTTCTTTCTTTCTTTCTTTCTTTCTTTTTGTTGCTATAACTTGCTATAACCTGTCATTCGATTCTTTCTTTCTTTCTTTCTTTTCTTTCTTTCTTTCTTTCTTTCTTTCTTTCTTTCTTTCTTTCTTTTTTGTTGCTATAACTAGCATAGCTGTCATTCGATTCTTTCTTTCTTTTCTTTCTTTCTTTCTTTCTTTCTTTCTTTCTTTTTTGTTGCTATAACTAGCATACCTGTCATTCGATTCTTTCTTTCTTTCTTTCTTTCTTTCTTTCTTTTCTTTCTTTTCTTTCTTTCTTTCTTTTTTTTTTTGTTGCTATAACTAGCATACCTGTCATTCGATTCTTTCTTTCTTTCTTTCTTTTTTCTTTTCTTTCTTTCTTTCTTTCTTTCTTTTTGTTGCTATAACTAGCATACCCGTCATTCGATTCTTTCTTTCTTTCTTTCTTTCTTTTTGTTGCTATAACTAGCATACCTGTCATTCGATTCTTTCTTTCTTTCTTTCTTTCTTTCTTTCTTTCTTTCTTTCTTTCTTTTTTTTTCTTTCTTTTTGTTGCTATAACTAGCATACCTGTCATTTGATTCTTTCTTTCTTTCTTTCTTTCTTTCTTTCTTTCTTTCTTTCTTTCTTTTTTCTTTCTTTCTTTTTTATTGCTATAACTAGCATACCCGTCATTCGATTCTTTCTTTCTTTCTTTCTTTCTTTCTTTCTTTCTTTCTTTTTGTTGCTATAACTAGCATACCTGTCATTCGATTCTTTCTTTCTTTCTTTCTTTCTTTCTTTCTTTCTTTCTTTCTTTCTTTTTGTTGCTATAACTAGCATACCTGTCATTCGATTCTTTCTTTCTTTCTTTCTTTCTTTCTTTTCTTTTCTTTCTTTCTTTTTCTTTTCTTTTTGTTGCTATAACTAGCATACCTGTCATTCGATTCTTTCTTTCTTTCTTTCTTTCTTTCTTTCTTTCTTTCTTTCTTTCTTTCTTTCTTTTTGTTGCTATAACTAGCATACCTGTCATTCGATTCTTTCTTTCTTTCTTTCTTTCTTTCTTTCTTTCTTTCTTTCTGTTGCTGTAACTTAGCATACTTATCATTCGAGTCTTTCTTTCTTTCTTTTGCTGTAAATAACATAACTGCCATTCAGATCTTTCTTTTCTTAACATTTGCCTTTCTTGGTATCTTTTTAAATGTCTTTCTTATTTCCATACATCTTCACTGTCACAGTTTCACGATCTATCTATCTATCTATCTATCTATCTATCTATCTATCTATCTATCTATCTATAAAATGTCAAATTCATAGAATTTGTTCTTTACTTTTGCGTTGACCAATTAACTTTTCTTTCTTTCTTTCTTTATTTCTTTCTTTGTTCAAGTTCCTTATTTATTTTTTGCATTTAGCAGTTATCTTCTTTCTTTCTTTCTTTCTTTCTTTCTTTCTTTCTTTCTTGCTTTCTTTTTTGCTTTCTTTTCTTTCTTAACATTTGCCATTCTTTCTTTGCATCTTTTAAAATTTCCTTCTTTTTGTTTATCATTGTATTCTCTATACGTCTTCGCTTACAGTTTACAGACTCACAATCTATCTATCTATCTATCTATCTATCTATCTCTCTCTCTCTCTCTCTCTATATATATATATATATATATATATATATATATATATCACTGTTTCTCTCCACCTTATCTATCTGTAAAAAGTAAAATTCCAAGAAACGTTCTCTTTATTTTTTACATTTACCAATTTTCTTTCTTTCTTTCTTACTTACTTACTTACTTACTTACTTACTTACTTACTTTCTTTCTTTCTTTCTTTCTTTCTTTCTTTCTTTCTTTCTAATCCTATCAAATTTGCACGCCTTTCTTTAATAACTTATCTTCTGGCTATGAATCAAAATATGAAATCTTTCAACTTCGTGACTTCACAGAATTTACCTAAAACCACACACCAAACAACAACAAAAGCAAAAATTGACTTTTATGTTCAGGTGTGCAGGAAAAAAAGGAATTAAATTTAACAATAACTTCGTGTATTCAATTTTCATCTACATATGTCATGAGGTAAATCCATGTTCCCGTTTAATCAAGGAACAAATAACCTGGGTTATTACGCGCAAATTTTGCTTACTTTTCACGAATCCATTAGATGCCATTGTAATTTAATATCCCTAACGTAATAACGTTTCACTGTATGAAGTTCGCCCATTTTTCTTGTGTACAATCCATTTGGAAACATATTTTTACAATAACATTGCTGCGAAGTATTTTGTGGACTTCCATTTTATTGTACAATCTTTCTCTATTATAAGTGTATTTGATAGGAAATTTGTCCATTTTTCTTGTGTACAATCCATTTCGATCCACCATTTAACAATAACATTGCTGCATAATATTTTTTGGATTTCCGTTTTATTGTACAATCGGGTCTATTTTAAGTGTATTTAATATTAAATATGAAGTTTGTCCATTTTTCTTGGGTACAATCCATTTCGATCCACCATTTAACAATAACATTGCTGCATAATATTTTTTGGATTTCCGTTTTATTGTACAATCGGGTCTATTTTAAGTGTATTTAATATGAAATATGAAGTTTGTCCATTTTTCTTGTGTACAATCCATTTCGATCCATCTTTTAACAATAACATTACTGCGTAGTAGTTTTTGTAATCCATCCTTGTCTGGTATCCCGGCTTTTCTCGCCCACATGACACGGCTTCCCTCTGTCTTTTCTACAAATATTTTCATGGCATCTCTTTTAGTAAGCTTTTCTCCTCTGTGCCTAGATTGCATGTTATTTAAGCGTGCTGTTAAATTGACAATTAAGTTTCTACATTTTGCTGTTGAACTAGCTAAATCGAACCGTCTCTTCTATTCTAATAGGTTCCTTTCTCGCACTTCTCTCTTGTGGAACTCCCTTCAGATTTCTTCCTTCCCTACCACCTTCAATCTCAAAAAAACAAAAAACAATAAAATCGAAATGCAACGTCAATCGCCATCTTCTATCTTCACTTTGGCTCTATTAATTCTTTCCTTATCTCTCCTCACTATAGTCTTCTCCTTTCCTTTTATTCCCTGTAAACAGTTGCGTCAGAGTGGCATTATCGCCTTGCTTCGGGACAAATGATTAAAAACTGCATGATAGTAAATTCTATGAATAAAATGTAACTAATAGACCGGCAGCATTCTCTAATTAAATATTTAAAAATATGATAATGAAAGTATCAGTTATGGAATTAAATCTAGACGTTGTAACAATAAAGGCAAATATCTATAAGAAAGAATCAGAGCAAGAAATAATATAAGATTTCAGACGCAGATAATTCAAATTTGGTCTCATGAAACGATAATTGGTTAGATGCCAACTACGGAAAGTTTAATAGATAGCTAGATGAATAGATGTGAACAGACTGAGATAGATAGATAGATAGATAGATAGATAGATAGATAGATAGATAGATAGATAGATAGATAATAAACAAAGTGAGATAGATAGAACAGACTGAGATAGATAGATAGATAGATAGATACGAACTAATATAGATAGATAGATATGAACAAAGTGAGTTAAAACAGATAGATAGATATGAAGATAGATAGATAGATAGATAGATAGATACGAACTAATATAGATAGATAGATATGAACAAAGTGAGTTAAAACAGATAGATAGATATGAAGATAGATAGATAGATAGATAGATAGATACGAACTAATATAGATAGATAGATAGATATGAACAAAGTGAGTTAAAACAGATAGATAGATAGATAGATAGATAGATAGATAGATAGATAGATAGATAGATACGGAATAATACAGATAGATAGATATGAACAAAGGGAGATAGAAAAGACTGAGATAGATATGAACATAGATAGATAGATAGATAGATAGATAGATAGATAGAGAGAGAGAGAGAGAGAGAGAGAGACAGACAGACAGACAGATCTGTCTATATTTCGGAGATGAGGTATGTACATTATTTACATTATTTGGACTATTGTCCTCATCTTTGTCGCCATATTTATTACAACGTTTCGTAATTAATGTAGATAGATATGATAATATAACATTTCAAACGCATTTGGTCTCATGAAACGATATTTGGTTAAATGCCAACTACGGAAAGTTTGGTAGATAGATAGATAGATAGATAGATAGATAGATGATAGATAGATAGATAGATAGATGAAAGGACTGAGATAAAATAATTACCATTGATAGATAATAAACAAAGTGATAGAAAGAATCAATTATACTGATTAAGATTATCGAAATTACAACATAAATAAGAGAAAGTGGGAGAATAAATGTGAAGAGAAACACACTGGAAACTGGATAGACAGCTAGATAAATGGCAGGATATGAGTAGACTGAGATATAAACAGAGTGTGATAGATAGATAGATAGATAGATAGATAGATAGATAGATAGATAGATAAATTTGATAATATAACATTTCAGACGCAGATGATTCTAATTTGGTCACATGAAACGGTAATTGTTTAAATGCCAACTACGGAAAGGTTAATAGATAGATAGATAGATAGATAGATAGATAGATAGATAGATAGATAGATAGATAGATAGATAGATAGTGAAAAGACTGAGATATATAAGTAGCATAGATAGATAATAAACAGACTGATAAGTAGATAGATAGAAATAATTTATATTGAATGAGATTATCGAAATTACAACATAAATAAGAGACAGTGGGAGAATAAATGTGTAGAGAAACGCTGGAAACTGAATAGACATCTAGATAGATAGATACATTGATATGAAGAGTCTGAGATAGATTTGAAGAAACTGAGATAGATAGATAGATAGATAGATAGATAGATAGATAGATAAGAACAGACTGAGATAGATAGATAGATAGATAGATAGATAGATAGATAGATAGATAGATAGATATGAACAGACAGAGATGGATTGTATGAAAACTCGTCTTGCACAGACAAGCATTATTGGTTCTATTGAAACGGATTTCTATAATTTTCATTGAATTCGTTATTTGTTAATTTGCCAAACATCCTGGTTGAGATAAATCTCTTCGCCGAATAAATAACATCATAACATCGAAGCCAATAAAGGAATCGAGGATTAAGTTCAATCTTCAAAAATAATTGTGGTTGTAAATAAGCTGACATCGATTCCATAAATTGATATGTACAATGAAATATCCTTGTTTACGTCAGATGAAAGTCCCTGGAGAAGACCCCAAAATATTTTAATATTGAAAATATTTCCTATTCTCTATAATATAACTATGAATCCTTTTAATATTGCCCTGGTACTTTATGAAAGAGGCAAT